>BLBF01000020.1:55739047-55776492 GCA_015471245.1 Laticauda colubrina | reverse complement strand
TTAGCTTGTCTACCTAACCCTGGTTGGGGAACCCAGGCTTAACACTATGCATTATGCAAAAAAAATGTGTTCCACCTTTATTTTTTTTTAAATCACTCAAGGCAACAAGCATGCTAACACTCCTTTCTGGTCCTATTCTCTCCACAGTAACCACCCTTTCAAGTGGCTTGGGTTGAGAGGAATTGGCCCAAAGTTATCCAGTTGGCTTTCATGCATAAAACAGGACTGGAACTCATTGTTTTTTGGTTTCTAGTCTGTTTATTGTCTTTGTTTTTGTTTTTAAATAAAGGCAAATAACTGGTGATCTACAGTGAAAGTTAGCCATCCCAATACTATAAACTATTTATGGCTATGGCAAATCTCATTTATTATAAATAATTTATTGCAAACCACCTAGAGAGTTTTGATCATCAGATGGTTTAAATTTTTTAATAAATAAGCACATATGTTCTCAAATACTGTCACTTGTTAGTTACTGAGCATTGGATATTGCCAAATGCAGAATGCTACTTTAATCTAAAAGATTATTAAATTTAGCAACCTTATTGCCAAATGTTAACTTCTTTATCATTAACACCACCAAACAGGGCTTGTATTGCATGTGTCTGTTGCCAGTTACAATAACTTAATGCTGCTTTATGTCAATTTTCAAATAGGAGTCTATAATTCATTTGAAATTAGACATGAAATTTCTGTAATATATTTGCCAATTACTGTCTAGTGCTGTTATCATAAACTCATCTGTGTCAAATATAAATGCCCTTTATCAAGAATTCATCATAAAAGAGTATCAATAATCAATTGTTTGAAGCATGTTAGTTTTATTTGTAATCTTAGCACACTGTATGTGAAAGCAGCCTTATACTTTCGAAGATGATCATATTAACTATAAATGCTATAAATGCCTTTAGTAATCATGCATTGTGTTAGCACATTGGGATTAGATGGTGTTTCCAAAGCATGGATATGGATATTCAATTTTATGTGTAGGCTAATAATATAATATTTTAAATATTTACTATGGCAAACGCTCATATGTCTCCATGGCAAAGATCTAAATCAATTGAGAACAATTTATTTCTCTTTCCCCCTTTTTTTAAACAAAAGTATAAGCAGACCAGAAACTTCCTAAAATGTGATGCATTTTAGATGATTTCCCAATTGTGTGAAAATGGCTTATTTGGGAGCCACTTCCAAAGAGTGCTAGGAATAATAAAATGAGTCAATCATTTCAAACTGACAAATCTGTCAGTTCTATCAGGAATTTTTTTAATCATTGGGTCATTCAAGGATCACTCAAATTGTTTTTAAACAAATAGCACTGGGAAGCCAAGAAAACATCAAAAAGGTACTACTATTTCAGAATTTGCTGCATTTCTCTTCTTTTGGTGCAGCTTTATTTTAGTTTCTCTGCTTCCTCCTCCATAACACAGCTGTGCCTCTGTACTTTACGCCAGGCCCACATTTTGGGTATGTATGTTTATTTTCAGATTATAATGTTTATTACTGTGGTTACTGGTTTGTGTTCAAGCTATTTTCTGTCTGGTGCACTGGAAACTTGACCTTCCATTTCAATATTTTCTGAAGTCTCATATTAAATCTCAACATTTTTGAGAGTATAAGATGCTGCTTTTGAATATGTGGCTAGATGCTGCTAAAGATAAGAAAATTACTGTTTTGATCCAACTAAAAGTGATATCCAGTAGGTCAAGCTTATCTAACTAACATTATACGGTAAGAAAAATGATGGCTACTGGATTTGTGCTTGTTAAAGGCATTTGAGCTTGACTCGGAGTGAGTGACCCCACTTGTAAGATTCTGAATCCTTGGGCCCAGAAGCTTAGTTTGCAGGTGCTCTTTGTTTTAAAAAAGAATCATTACTGTGCCTTTGACCTCAAATGCTTTTCTAGAAATCACCAAGAAACGCTTGTCATAGTGTGAAAATAAATATTATCCTGGGTCATCTGTGCCTAACAGGGTGCTGAGAAAAGCTGAGCTACAGAGGTCATTCTGTACATTGGCAATTCTACTTGCCATCCAAACAGAGAAGAAATACAATCATTGTTGAAGGGTAAACGACTTTTTTCATATGCTGTTTCATGATTCAGGCTTTCTAACCAATATCTTATTGTTCTCGCAACAAATGCACTCTGGTGAAATATTAAACATACATACATACATACATACATATAATGTATGACACGTTTCACAATGGTTCATAATGAGGCACTCTCAATTTTGTGAGGTAATATTTCTAACGGAATGCAGGGCTCGTTAGACATCTGTCTAGATCAATTTCATATTGTCATTGTTCTCCATCTCTTCAGTCCTGACTTTTATTGCTCCCCTCTGCATTTTAGTTAAAAGGTTGATATGTATTTTTCATGTATTTGTATCAGCCCATTTCTTTTTTCATCTGGGTTCATTATACTGTTCTTGATTCATTGAAATTCTACCCCAAAATAACTAACTAAACTGGTAGAATTCTAACAAAAATATTGTGTTGGGTATTTAAATACTTAATATATGGATTGCTTGTTTTTTTAAAAAAATAAAATTTCTGCATAACAAAAATGCTGGGTGGTAGAGTGAGCAATTCTATTAAGAAAACCTAATAACAATTTCTCCACAAATGAAGAACATGATGTAATTGTGGATTCTCAGCTTCATGTTTGCCATACTGGTCTCAGAGACAATAGGAAACAGTCCAACAGTGATGAAAGAAAATAAAACTGAATTGAAAAAAAGAGATCCAGAACTTAGATATTCTCAGTTATTGAGCTGTGGTGGCACAGTGGTTAGAATGCAGTATGGTAGATTAATTCTGCTCACAGTTCAACACTAACTGGCTCACAGTTGACTCAGCCTTTCATCCTTATGAGTTTGGTAAAATGAGGGCCCAGATTGTTGGGGACAATATGCTGATTCTGTAAATTGCTCCGAGAGTGCTGTAAAGCATTATGAAGCAGTATATTAGTCTAAATGCTATTGCTATTATTATCCTGTAAGATGCCAAGAAGGATTCAGAACCTGCTTTGAGGTTATATCATTACATCGACTAGCATGTAGAATTTCAGGAGAGTAGCCTCTCCTGAACTCTTTTGTTTCTGATTAATACCTCTTGCTTCTGAATAAACATGTACTGCAAGGCATAATGGGTATTACAGATTTTAATTTATCACCTAGTTTCTTCTTTCAAGGACAGACTCACTAGGAGTGCCAGTTCTGAAGTTAACTCTTTCACTCCTTATTTCATAGTCATTTGCTCATCAGTAGGTGGTAAATAAAGCTAATAAAACGTTTACTTGTTAATTCCATGAAAAGCTTCATCAGCAAATTCTTGTTTATTGAGTTTATTGAGAATGCACGCTAATGAGCAAGGATTTCTGCCCCCCCCCCCTAAAAAAAATTTGGTTGATAATCCTTTAATAACACCTCATTGCTTAAAGCCAATACAAATAATAATATATTCTAAGGTACAAAAATGATTTACTATATTTAATAAAATGTGGAATAAAATATTATGATAATGATTCTTTTAAAGATATATTATAACTCTTTTAAATAGCAATCTAATGCTCTTAAATATAGGCAATATGTTTTCCTTTAAATAAACATTCATCTACTTTAATTCCTTATGTTAGGAAACTTTTGCAGGCATAGGAGCAAGACAACTAAAAATGTCAGAATACTTATTGACATAACCACCCCAAACAAAAATTCTTACTATGCAAACAATGTGTCCCTACCCAATATTCAGAAATAATGGGAAGTCCGCAGCACTGACTGGATTTCAATTTTTAAAATGTCAGCTGCTCCTAGCAATGAGAATGGAGACGAAAAATTCTATTCTTTTTGGGTGCTGGGTTAACAAAACTGTAAGGAATAGAAGAGTATGAATGATAACTGCTATCAAAGGTAAAGATAAAGTTTCCCTCAAGTTAAGCCCATGTCACACTGAACCAACGGATGCAAAGAGGATGTAAAATGGACAAAAAACCTTGCCATCCGTTGGTTTAACGCGATGTATCCATTCTGTACTCACTGCCTCCGTTTTGCTTCCTCTCTATCCGTCCAGCATCCCTTTATGGACATTTCATCTGCTCCAAAAGTTTTGGGCTGCCTAAAACTTTTGCGCAGAAAATGTATCCAGTTCGTCCGTTCTGCATCCACTACGCATCCGCTAGGCATCCGTAACGCATCCGCTATATCCGCGAGGCATCCGTTGCGCATCCACGCAACTCCATCCGCCCGGACGTGGGAGGAAGAGGAACGGACACAGAACAGATGCAGAACAGATGCCTAGTGGATGCAGAATGGAAACAAAGCGTTTAAAACGGAAAAAACGTTTGCAGAGGGGACCTATCTTGGATATTAAGGATGTCTAGAGGATGCCTAGAGGATGCCTAGAGGATGCCTAGCGGAAAACCTATAATGCCTATAAAAGGGGGAGCAACTCGCCTGCATCGCACTTTTAGAACAGCAGCCCAGCGGTGCAGACCTCTGCAGCCTTCATCTGCCTCTTCCTCTTCCACAGCATCCAGTCATGTCCACCGTGGATTGTAACAAAGTCCTTTCAGCAGCCACCATCGTTCTGCAACAGTGCGAAGCCATCTGCAGGCTCTGTGAACTCTACTGCGAGAAGAAAAGGAGCCACCCAAAAAGAGTCTGGGTCCGAAGATGGTTCACTCGGGCGTTCCAGAACTTCATGAGGATGTCTCCAGCCATGTTTGACGAAGTTGTGCAGTGCCTGACACCCAGGTTGACCAAGGCAAACACCAGCTTCTGGCCCAGCCTGGAACCTGGGCTCAAGGTGGCACTCACTCTGCGCCACCTGGCCTCAGGGACCTCCTACAGGAGCATGCAGAACAGCTGGAGGGTGCCATCCAACACCATCAGCATTGTGGTCAGAGAAGTGGTGCAGGCCATCATCGAAAAATACAAGGAGGAGCTCCTCCAGTACCCCTCCACTGAAGAAGGATGGAAGAAAGTTGCAGAGCAGTGGTATCAGAAGTGGAACTTACCACACACCGTTGGAGCCATAGATGGCAAGCACGTGGCCTGCAAATCTCCAGCCAAGTTTGGGTCCACTTATTTCAACTCCAAGGGCTTCTTCATCATCATCCTCTTCGCCATGGTCGATGCTGACTACAAGTTCATGTACATCGATGCTTCAGGCAACGGGTCAGCTTCAGATGCCCAGGTATACAACGCCAGTCACCTCAAGGAGGAGCTGGAAGGCAACCTCATTGTGGGCTTCCCAGATCCAGAACCCCTGCCCAACGACACACAAGATGTGCCCTACTTCATCGTGAGGGATGACGACTTCTCCCTCACAACCTACCTCATGAAGCCCTACACCTCCAGACTCCTCACCCGTGAAGAGAGGATCTTCAACTACAGGCTGTCCAGGGCAAGACGGGTGGTGGAGAACGCCTTTGGCATCCTGGCCAACAGGTTCCAGGTACTTCTCACCACCATGCAGCATTGCCCAGAGACCGTGAGGAGGATCATGGAAGCTTGCTGCATCCTGCACAATCTCATGCACACCCACTACCCAGTGTTGCAGAACAGGCTCGTGGACCTCCAGCAAGGCAATGTGGACATGGAGCCTGGGGAATGGAGGCAAGGGCGAAACCTGATCGACATTGAGGATGTGCAAGGCCCCAACAGAGCCTCACATGAAACGAAGAAGCAGCGCAACCTCCTGAGACACTGGTGCAACTCCCCAGCTGGAGCAGTGGAGTGGCAAGACAGGATGGTAGATGCTTAATGGATGCTTCCTTGAGCCTGTCTCATCACACGGATGAGATTGGGCCATGTATGTTTGGTTGGCCTACAATGAACAGGGTGTTTAATAAGGAGTTGTGTTTATGCTGATATGTGTGGATAATTATTACATTATTATTGATAATAAAGGGCCGTAAGTGTGGCACTTGGGAGGGTGGACCATACAGTCCCACTATGCTTGCACTGGAGGTTTATCTATCCCACAGCTATTACCTATTGCAAAGGTATCCCTGCCCATCCCACAGGTATCCCTGCCCATCCTACAGCTATTTTAACCCATCCCACAAGCATGCAAAGGCTTAAATCATTTCTAAAAGTTTCCAGCAAGACTTTATTAAAAAAAAGAAATGAAGCAAGTGTGTGAATCAAAAATAGACTTTATTAACAACAAGCTATAAGACAAAAATGAGTCTCTGGCACTCCTCTTGGTCGCTCAGTCTCAGGGGTGAAGGGTGCAGGTGCTGTGGAGGTGGCTGGTGCTGGAGTGCTTGTCATCAGTTCCTCCAGAAGCAGAAGCAGCAGAAGCGCCAGCCCCAGAAGAGCGAGCCCGTGCTGCAGAAGCCCCAGCAGAACCAGAGTGAGGGCCAGGGGCGGGATGGTAGCCCTGTCCCTCTTGCAAGGGCTGGCAGCAGATGGCTGAGGCTTGCTGTGCTTCCGCATGGTTGTGGGGTTGCTGGCTGGCAGGGAGGCTGGCAGGGAGGCTGGCAGAAAGGCTGGCAGGGAGGCTGGCACCAAGGCAGGCAGGAAGGCTGGCAGGAAGGCTGGCAGGAAGGCTGGCAGGGAGGCTGGCAGGGAGGCAGGCACCAAGGCTGGCAGGCAGGCTGGTACCAAGGCAGGCAGGAAGGCTGGCAGGGAGGCTGGCAGGGAGGCAGGCACCAAGGCTGGCAGGAAGGCTGGCAGGCAGGCTGGTACCAAGGCAGGCAGGAATTCTGGCAGGCAGACATGAACCAAGGCTGGCAGGAAGGCTGGCAGGCAGACATGAACCAAGGCTGGCAGGAAGGCTGGCAGGCAGACATGAACCAAGGCTGGCAGGAAGGCAGGCAGCAAGGCTGGCAGGCAGACCAGCTCGCAGCAAGGCTGGCAGGGACGCTGGCAGCAAGGCTGGCAGCAAGGCTGGTAGCAAGGTTGGCAGCAAGGCTGGCAGGCAGACATGCAGGCAGGGCCGGCAAGGCAGTCGATGTGTCCGGCAGCAGGTCTTTCCTCTGAATGGCGACCTGCTTCCGAGCTGCTTCCGTTATATCCGTGGGGCTGACGCAATGCATCCTCCCCGCATGCGCAGTGAACGCCAGGCATCCATTAGGCTTCCGCTGTGCATCTGCTAGGCTTCCGCTCTGCATCCGCTTCATCTGTTCGGCGTCCGCTCTGCTTCTGCTCTTTCCATTCCGCGTCCACTTCGCTGAGGCCCCCCGGAAGCCCTGCGGATGTGCCACCCACTCCCATCCACTCCCATCCGCTCCCATCCGCTTCCATCCTCTGGGCTTCCATTCCACATCCTCTTTGCATCCGCCCTGCATCCTCCCTGCGTCCGTGTTATCCACTCTGGTTATGCAAATTTTCGCCCCTTTTGAGAGCGGATAACAACGGATGGAACATTTTGCTCATCCGCTGTTTCCTTTTTGCATCCGTTGGCCAGTGTGACATGGGTTTTAGGCTCAACTTCTGTGATTATATAGATAAGTAGTATTTGTCAATACTACAGGAACATGTAGCATTCTTAGTAACATTAGTGGTTTCCACTGCCTTGTATTTTAACTTCTTAGACTAACCTGCAGCCTTGGTTCCCCATTCAAATACTCATTAAGGTAGTCCTTCTCTGCTTTTGAAAATCAGCCAAGTTCAACTAGGTATTGCCACAGAGAATCTTCCATATCTTACAGGTAAAAATTTGAAAAATTAGAATATCTCAATTATGACAAATCACAGCTTGAATTATCTTGCTTTGCATGTAATGAGTCTATCTCATATATTAGTTTCACCTTTTAAGTTGCATTACTGACGTAAATGAACTTTTGCATGATATTCTAATTTTTTGAGTTTTACCTGTAGGGTTAAGGTAATTTCCAACTAAGTCTATTATATAGTAGTTTCCACTCTGTGTAAACCAAGTGGAAGTTGCTTTTAACTTTCAGCCCACAAAGAAAAGAGCAAGGTGTTAGATATCTGCATACTCACCTCAGATAGGCTGATCCAGACGGCGGGAATTTTGATGAGCCGTCATTGGCCGCGAGCCGCAAGGAGCCAGCTATATCAAGGCTGCTGCGGCTCCGTGAGTACAGTTCCTGTAGAGAAAATAAAAAGAGAAAAATCAACTGGGTGTTGCATCTCCTTTTCCCATAACTCAACACTGGTGACGAGGGTGGTATACTGAGACAAAGGAGCCCAGTTGTGCACATGGCAACGAGGACCGAGTGAGATGAAATGGCCGGGAACAACTCGCCACTTGCACCATTCAACCCAGCAACTGAAGACTGGGAATCCTACATCAACCAATTCATCATGTTTCTAGAAGGGTCCAATCTGCAGGGAATATCCGAAAATAGGAAGAGAGCCGTCTTCTTCACCCACTGCAGTCCCACAGTATTCAGAATGGCAAAGGCATTAGCATCACCCCGATGTGAAGAAAATGATGTGGATGGACTTAGATAAATTACTGCGAGCCCATTATGCACCGACTGTTTCATGCCTCATCAAAAGACTCAAATTTCATAAGCGCAACCAGAAGGAAGACGAGAGCATCGGAGATTTTGTCGTAGCATGAAGAGACATTGGTGGAGCAAGCAAATTCCTAAACCTGGATGAGGCCATGAGGGACCGTGTGGTCCTCGGACTAAAGGACCTTACATTACAGGGTCGACTGCTAATAAAACCTAAAATAACATTAGAAGAGGCAATCGAAGAAGACACCACAGCGGAAGCAACAAAGAAATCGGCAGACACCATGCAACAAATGAATAAAGCAATAAAGGAAACCCCAAAAGACACTAATCAAACACACAATAAGACATCAGAGGAAACTAAAAAACTCACCACCACAACACACCATGAGGACATTGAACCCCTCTCAGAAGATGAAGAGGAAGCAGAAGAGGTAAATCAACTCTGGTTGGAAAAAAGCAGACAGGAGCGGAAAGGAAAGAAGTCATATAACTATAGCCCTAGACAAAGATGGAATACTCTTCCTAGAGAGAGGGAAAAGCAAACAGAGAGCCATTGGAATCAAGAAAACAGAAACAAGCGGTGGAGAGAAACCAGTGGAAAAGAGGAAACACATCAAACAATAACTATTGGGCACTCGAACTCAATCAATGCAAAAAAGGTACCTGTGCAAGTCACTATAGAAGGAAAATCATGCGAGATGGAGGTGGAGTCAGGCTTGTATTTATCAATGGTGTTGTGGAATACCATAAAAAGACTAATACCTGATATAAGAAAGAGAGAGCTAGAAATAAAAAAACTCACACTAAAAGACTACCAGGAAACAGAATTCCAGTAGTAGGAACAGGACATTTCAAAGTTGGATTCAAAAAAACACATTAAAGTCCTCCCGTTAACCATAGTTGACCAGGATTGCCCCAGCCTACTGGGACTCGAATGGTTTGTGCCACCGGGGTAACCAGAATAAATAACATCGCTGAGACAGACTGGGAAGAGAACCTGATGAAAGAATTCCAGGACGTCTCCAATGGAGAACTGGGCAAGTACCAAGGGTCCCCTATTTCATTTAATTTGAATCCGAATATAGCCCCAATAAGGCTAAAGGCGAGGCGAGTTCCTTTCACGTTAAAACCAAAAATTGATAAACAATTAGATAAACTTATCACACAGGGGGTATTAGAACCAATAGACCATGTGAGGTGGGAAACCCCAATTGTGACTCCTATGAAACCAGATGGGTCCGTGTGGATCTGCGGAGACTACAAGGCAACCCTTAACCATGTGTTACAACAAAGCTCATACCCAGTTCTGGTGGTACAACACCTATTACATTCTCGGGGGGGGGGTTTAGAATCTTCGCGAAATTGGACCTTGCGCAAACCTACCAACAATTACCGGTTCCACAGAAATAGTGGAAGCACAAACAATTGTGACCCACAGGGGGCATTCAAATGCAACAGACTACAATTTGGAGTTAGCATGGCCCCAGGGGTTTTCCAGAGCTTAATGGAATGCCTATTACAAGGGATAAAGGGGATGGTACCATACTTTGATGATGTATTATTATCAGCTAGGGACAAAGAACAACTGGAAGACCGCCTAAGGGAGGTTTTAAAAACATTTAAGGAGGCGGGACTTAAAGTTAAAAAAGAGAAGTGCAAATTAGTCACTGACAAAGTTGAATTCCTGGGATACCTCATAGACAGAGAAGGGATCCACCCCACTGAAAACAAAATCAGAGCAATTAAGAAAGCTCCCAGGCCCAAAAATAAAACAGAACTACAAGCGTTTTGGGGTCTTATTAATTTTTACAATGTATTTTTGCCACGGAAAGCAACAATAGCAGAACCATTGCACAGGTTGCTTGATAAAAAAGCTGCCTGGACCTGGGGATGACAAGAGGAAACAGCATTCCAGGGAATTAAAGACTTACTTACATCAGACTGTGTGCTAATACAATACAGAGAAACCCTTTCACTAACATTAACATGTGATGCGTCACCATTTGGCATCGGTGCCATACTCAGCCACGTACTACCAAATGGAAAAGAAGCACCCATCGCATTCTACTCAAAAACCCTATCAAAAACGGAGCGAAATTACAGCCAACTGGATAGAGAGGCATTGGCCGCAATACAAGGAATAAAATGGTTCTACAAGTATATTTATGGCAGAAATTTCTCACTTATCACAGATCATAAACCTCTTCTAGGATTTCTCGCAGGAAACAAAGCTACACCCAAAATACTGTCACTGCGGATGACGAGGTGGTCCGAATTCCTCGCTGCCTATAACTACAACTTGATCTACAGACCAGGGAAGAACATAACACATGCTGATGTCCTGAGCCATTCCCCCCTACCTGATTTAGAAAATGATCCTGCACCAGCCACATCAACACTGCAGGTCGAGATGTGGGAAAACCTATCCATAACAGCAACAGACATTGCTAGGGATACTGCGAGAGACAGAACCTCGCACAGATTTTAAATTGGGTAGGTAAAGGGTGGTCAGAGACTGCTAGTGATGAGACTTTCAAACCATTTTGGAATAGACAAACTTAACTCTTGATTTTAAAAGTATGCATACTATGGAGGGATAGGGTGATCATACCAGACATAATGAAAGAACGAATACTTCAGTTATTACATGAGGGTCACCCAGGAATTGTCAGAATGAAGTCCCTGGCTAGGAGTTATGTATGGTGGCCAGGGATGGATAAGGATATTGGTGAATGGGTAGCAACCTGCAAACATTGCCAAGAATCTAGACCTACACCCCCTTCTGCACCAATACTCGAGTGGGAAACACCTAGGGGTCCGTGGTCTAGGGTACACATTGATTTTGCAGGACAAACTAAAGGGCACACATTCTTAATAGTGGTAGACGCTTACTCAAATTGGCTAGAGGTAAGCATTATGCACTCAACTACAACAGAAGCTGTTATCAGACAACTAAGGAAGCTTTTTGCAACACATGGTTTGCCAGATTTAGTTGTATCTGACAACGGACTGCAATTCACGATAATTACATTTGAGAAGTTCCTAGCCGAACAAGGGATAAGGCACACACTAACAGCACTGGGCTGGTCAGCTACGAACGGGCGGGTGGAACGCATGGTCTGTTTTACTAAAGAAACACTACACAAATTAGGAACGGGAGATATACAAGAAAAGATATATAAACTATTAAGTATATAACACAATACACCAAACACCACAACAAATAAAAGCCCAGCAGAACTATTAATGGGCAGAAAACTTAGATCAAACCTAGACAGACTTCATCCCACATATAGCCCTGAAAAACCAACAGACTCATCCAGTAAGTGCCGCACATTCTAGTTGATGAAAAAAACCTCACGGGGGAACCATTGTGGATACTGGCAACAATAACTCAAATAATGGGGCCCAGGTCATACAGAGTAGAGATGGAAGACAGAAAGCTGGAGAAGACACATAGACCAACTCAGATCAAGGGCCACACCGAGAAACACTAACCATCAGGGGGAGGAAGGAAAGGAACTTACACAAACTAAAGAATCACCTCCAATATTAGACAGAAATAGCCAAGCCAGAGAGGGGGGAGACCCCTCAAACATAAATGAGAGGGGAGGGGAAGACCCTCCTCAAATAAGAGAAATAACAAAACAAACCCTAATAATGATACAAGAACGAATGCTAACACTAGCCCTGATTGGAATTTGCAAACACGTACCTGGAACCAGAGTAGAAGGAGACAATGTGGGGAGACTGGAGCAGGCTTTGGAAAACCCACTCCTGGCGGGAGAAGCCATTCCTGGTAGGAGTGGCTGAGCTGATTCAACCAGCCAGGAAAGGCCTGGCGGGAGCGGTAGAGCCGACTCTACCTTCCAGGAGGCTCCATGGAAGAAGATGGGAGAAGCAGCAATCCCATCTGAACAGTCCAGAGACGAACCCACGACTGAATTGCGCAGGTCCAGTCGAAACCACAAAAGCTCCACCTATTTACGTGACTACGTAACTTAGGTGAGACCTGATTGGTTCGGCTGGATCACATGGGGAGGGGTGTTAGATATCTGCATACTCACCTCAGATAGGCTGGTCCGGATGGCGGGAATTTTGATGAGCCATCGTTGGCCGCGAGCCAAGAGCAGCCAGCTATATAAAAGCTGCCGTGGCTCCGCGAGTTCAGTTCCTGTAAAGAAAATAAAAAGAGAAAAATCAACTGGGTCTCGCGTCTCCTTTTCCCACAACTCAACACAACTCTTGCATTTTAGTAATAGCTCATACTAATTTATGAGGAAAGAGGTAGAATGACTGAGGCCAAGGGAAAAGCACTGAAAGGTTAAGGTCTTAGAACATGCTCATATATCTTGCTAAATGTCTTTCACATCAATATGCAATGCAGTGTGATAGTGTTTAGGAAATGGGCACAGAAGCAAAAGAGAATGTAGAAATATCAAATATGGTTGTCAAGATGTCAAAATGCAGAGCATAGGAAAAGCATTGTTTTCCAGATTCTTAGGTTATGATGAGAAATTGAACAAGGAACTGGAATGGTAACCTCTCTAGCCATGCTGAAATCCATGTGTTTGGAATCTTATTTGCCATACATAAGTGCCATATTAACACATTATCCAAAATTTACAACCACATCAATCCCTCAGAGCAACAATCGCTGGAGTGTTACTATACTCAATGTATGACACCTCTGTACATGTTGAATTCATTTTGTTTCTTAAATTATTTATTAATTAAATTTATATAGTTATCAATCTTATATCATGACTCTTTATTTTTTTTGTCAGAACTGATATATATTTCAAGTGGACCTCACAATGTTATCCTGAGGTTGTACCCATTTTCCTTTTTGATACAGCTGTGTGTTTTGGACAGTTTATTATAGATATGTATAGATGTAGCTATCCCTGGCTTAAAAGGAGTCAGCTGAATTTCTGATTTGTCTAATAGCCATTCATTTCAGGGTAGGATTCTACATTTCTCTGGCCATTGTTGTATTGGAATTCCCAGATAATACAGCTAATATTTAGTGGTGTTTAGAGTTTGATTCATCTGGAGAACTAAAACTTTTCCTCCCTTTGAAAGGAGAGAATTAATGGCATACCAATGATCTACAGTAATTATAGAAAATCTGTGTATGAAATTTGTGACCCTCCAGATGCTTTAGATGCCAGCTATTGATCATATTGACTGGAGTGGAAGGTGCAGAAATTCAATCACATATAGAATATACATGTGATATGCAATATCTCCTGATATGCAAGATTCTTTGTTGTCAAGCTGGGACATAAGTTGGATTTCATTGCCTCTAGGATAGACATATAAATTCTAAGGGAATTAATGATCATGGTGTAGCACAGCTTTTTTCCCCTATTACCAAGTATCTAAGATATATCCAATTATCAATAAATTAATCCTTGTCATATCTAATTATTTTGTACAAGTTGAAGAATGGAATCATAAGCAGAGCTTCAAGCTGTACCAGTAGAATTTTGCTGATATCAAGCCACAAGACATGAAAGGATATTTACAAGTTTGTTTTTAATTATTGTTTATTTAAAATGAGCAATTAAATATATGTACCAAAATATATTACCTGATAAGTAGCAGAATAATCCTGCATATAACTCTTTGTAAACTGAGAAACAGAATTGAGGGGTAAAATGAAATATCCAATATGATCTGTTAAGTAGCAGAATAATCACAGATAAACTCAAGGTAAAAGGAGACAACTGATTGAATTATAGAAAAATACAACACAATATCAGAAGAGTAAGGACTTATTTACTGTTATGGAACTATACAAACAATTCCAGAGTTTTCTTTTTAGAGTACCTGTTGTAAATGCTCCATTCTTTGCTTTACCAAAAACTGGGGATGTTCAGCTGATCATAAGAGAATGAGCCATCAGCTGAAAGACAAATGAGCATGTGGTGATCTGGGACAATCTGCTGTGAAGATAAAAGTGGCTGTTCACTGACTGATACATTATCTTGGAGGGTATATATTCTTGCAATGTCTGTCCATTTAAGGACCGCTAAGGTGTCTATTAGATTCATAAAATATACCAAGTGAAGGAATAATATGGTTGGGAGAAATCTTGCAAGATTATGAAGTTTAGGTAGGAAAAGAAAGAATTTGGACCACATATAATATTTTAATTACTGCTTTCTGTAAAAGGTCAAAGCCTTTGAGGAGAAAGTGGGGTACTAAAATTGAACATCTGGCTATGCAGATGGTGATACTGGGAAAGGATTTTTTATCATAAATTATGGTATTAGATATGAAAGACATCACAGAAGATGGGGTATAACTCATGAGGATTAGGGAGAATAAGTTTGGCAAGAGCGTTGCAAATGTTATCAAAAGGATGGAGAATTTGGCAAAACCCCAAGCAAAATGCTAAGGAAGTATGATGATGAAAATAATAAAGCAAGTAGAAATTTGGGATGATGTCCAGAAATCTACAGGTAAATGCATCATAGAAATTGTAATTGTTTCAGCAACTATATAATAATACAGCAAGTAGTGAAAAATGAGAATAAATTTGAGATACTAATAAGCTGTGATATGCATGATGTGACAAATAAGATTGAGTCTTGATGATTGTGATTCATGATTGACCTATCACAAGAATATATATCATGCAAAAGGAATGGCTCTGAAAGAATTTTTGATACATTCCATATTGAAAGAAAAAAGCTGTGTGAACAAATCTTATACCTGGCTATTTATGTTTCATTTTTCCGAGGAAGATCATTTGAATTTATGACAGAAAGTTATGTTTCTGTCTTGGTTACTGGATGGAAGAAAGTGAACATCAGTTCTTAAAAAAAAGTATCATAAAATGTTGGAGATGAAACAGAGAACAAACAACTTGATGTAATCATACCAACCTATCCACTGGTCCCCAAATACATTACTACGGATCACATTTTCCTTTCATTAGAACCCAGTGGGTTGCAAAATTTAATCAACTACTTTTGGTCTATGGATATTGTGAAATGTTACCACAGTGAAGGAAATGCTATGTACAAATCACCAGGGAGTTAGCAAGGGCAGGTGATCTGGCTGGTTCTCGTCTCCTCATTCATCCCCATCTGTCCATTCTGCCTGATCTACAACTGCTGTCATTATTTTTATTAATATAGCTCCACATTCTATGAGGGTTTTTTCCCCCCAAGGTCAGAGTTTGTTTTACCTCAACAATCCAGCAAACCAACCTCAGTACGTGTATGACTAGGTGGATTTCAGAGTTGTGGGCATCCTAGTGAAACTTTTCAACTTCATGATGAATTACTGAGTTATTGTTGATTCACACAGTCATTCTAAGCCATAGTGACATCAAACTAAGAGAATTCATAAATCAAAAGGCTTGGTCTCTCTCTCTCTCCCCCCCCCAGTCTGCAATTAAATATTCCGTAGCATCAGTTCATGCCACAATATTTGACAGTCCATTATTATATATTTTATTAAAAACAATGCTACAGTAATTGCTAGTTTTTTTAAAAAAATGGATGAAAAGTAAGTTACAAGAGAAAGGTGTTCAAGATATCTTGATATGCTTCTTAGACATTTTTCCCTTTACCGATTATATTCCTACTCTCAAATCATTACAATGCCCTGAGGTAGCCTTTGCCATATATAGGAAATAAATCCTTGTGGATTTATTCAGGTACAGTTCACTGTCATTGGCACATAAACATAGGCTGGATAAAAGAATATATTTTATATTACCCATTTTCATTCCAGATTATGTCCTGGCTATTAAGAAAAGTATTTGTTAGCTATGTAGCATAGAAATAAATATAGATAACTTATCAAATGTTGGTACAGACATGAGTGTTAACATTCAGATTGTAACTATGCATCTTCATTGTCCTTAAAAATTTCCTTGACAAAACAAGAGATCTATTACCAAAAGACAGGAATAAAATTTATTTTAATTTTATAGGCATTCAGGGCAATTCTATTTGCTTTTTACATTGCTTTCTGTGTAGAGTAGCTTCAGTAAAAGAAGGCTCTGTAATGCTAAGTCTATTCAGTAACTTTCTATTGGAGATTATGGAAGTGAGGAATATAGGATTATTTTTGTTGTTGTTTTGCTTCAGTGTCAGGTCTGCTGAAATAATCCCATGGATCATTTATGTGAATTCTTGGCTCATTTATTTATCCAAATGAGTTTTTAATCTATAAGGTTCCTGATTATTAACTGGAAATTTCTTTGTTAACCTGTAGTGAATGGGGGAAATGAAGATCTCTTAATTGCTTATGAGAAATAAAATACCGTAATCAGATTCCTGCCCCCCTCTTTGAGTCAGTGTTGATTCCTGGCAACTGTCTGGACTAATCCCTGCAGCTTTTTGTCAACATTTTCAGAAGTGGTTTGCCATTGCCTCCTTCATAGGGCTGAGAGAAAGAGAGTTGCCCTGGTTTTGTGCCCAAGACAGGGCTAGGATTCACATTGTTTTCTAACCTGGTGCCTTAACTATTACACCAAAGTGGTTCTCAACCAGAAATACCAGTTTATAGGTTTAAGTTTCCATGTAGAACTTTCATAATGGAAATGCACATATAATGTGACAACCATAATTCTGATTATTTCAGCATCTTAAGGCTAGTTCTAAAATAACATTCCTAACCAGAGTGTCCCTTATCCCTCAGTGGCATAAAGGATCAACTTTGTAAAATAAACTTCATCCAAACTTTTGGCAGCACCTGTCCCATCATTCCTAAGTAGAGCAAAGGAGTTGGCAAGCAGATTGGTATCTCTTGCTGAAGCTGGCAAAGTCTCTTTCCAGTCAAAAGGATGGCAAGATATCTCAGCACAATCATTTATGGCTCCAAAGTGAGTTACATATACCATTTTCATTTATAAATCCACAAATGCTGAACTAAAGTAAATTGGCAGAAACAGATTGGGCACAAAAGACTATTGAAAATATGCTTGAAAAAGGGGTGCTCAACAAAAGCCTTGGCAGAAAGTAAAGCTGACTTTGCCAAAAGAGGCTGGTGGAGTAGATTTTCCAACTGAGCTTCCAATGGAATATGATTTGCAAAGCATTCTTTATCTTGCAGGTACCAGATGAGTGATTTATAGCTTGGCAAGAAAATTATATGGTTAGTAGCAGCTTTGAAACATCTTATTTGGCCTTAGGTTTGCAGTACTTGAGAATGCCATACAGGCATGAAGACCAGGTGTGAAGCTGCCTGTTGGTTGAAATATAAAAGGGAAGACAGGATTCTGCAATCCCAGCCCTGTTGGCATGCCCCTGTTATTTCTCATTATCAAGGTATGATTTACTAAATGCTCCTTAATCATTTGTAGCTGGTAAGACTGATACTTGGGAATGTCAACAGGACTGTGGCTATAACTTACAAATAGCAGTATAAATGGGAGGACTTGCTTGACACTGTAATAAAATATAATTATTCTCAGTCTCCAATGCATGATTGTGCACAGATGTGGATTATTAAACAGATTTAGGGTAGGGTATTAGTAAGGAACAATAGAAGAATAAATATCTGATAATGAAGAAAAAGAGAGATGGATGGGCCAAGGAACTTATCCAGGTTAATCATTGAAAAAATAATCCTCTAAATTTCATGCAAAGAAATGAAGAGAAAGAGACTGAATTAGGTGTAAATGATAGCCAATTCTATTGTTTTCACTTTAATTAATACATGTTTAAAAGCACAACCCAGAAAAAAAGCAAATAAGAAATAAGAATATAAAAAAAATTGAAAAGAGATTTACATGCTATATAAAACTGAATAAAAAAATTTCAAAGTAACATTAGTGTTAAAATCATTATTAAAATCAAGTCAATACTGAACAATTAATAAGAGAATCAGTGTAATAAGAATTATAAGCTAAAATAAACAATAAACAAATGTTTCTATCTAATGTAAAAACTTCTATCCTTATTTAACAATTCAGACAAAATCTACTAAAGTTTATGTTATAGTCAAGAAATGATTTCCAAGTTGAATTACATTCTGTATCAAACTTATTTTTCAAATATCAAGTTATTTATACATTGACGCATACTATCAGTCTAGTTTGCTATTCTTTCGAAGAGGGAATTCTATGCTATTTCCAAAAAAAGAGGGCATAAAATATCTTAGCAGCAGTTATCTTATATCAAGCCTACTTGATATCCTTTGTAGGAATCTACAGTTTGGTGATATTTAAAACAAGGAAAACTAGCAGCAAAGAAAATTATACCTTTAAAATTTGTTACATTCTATAACAAATCATCTTTTGAGTTGTAGAGATTCATAACAATGCTATCTAATATGAAAGAATGGCTTGATCTTATTGTTACAATCAATCTTTAGAAAATGGATGATCTATTTTGGCAATCAGAACTAGAGTACTATATCAGTGGTAAAACATCTTGTACAGTTTAACTTAAATGTGATATTCATGGTAAAAATTAATATTTGTGTTTGATTGATATTCTTATTATATAACAATTGTCCTGTTTAGATGCTGGATCCATTTAATCATATACAGTAGTATTTAACTTGTTCAGTTTCAATATCATAGTCCAATAACAACTTGTGAGTGAACTTGAAGAGATATTCTAAAAAAAATTTTTTTTTCATGGTCAAGAAAAGAAGGATATAAGGCGAGAGTTGAGGATGATCTGAAGAAGTTGAGGATGATCTGTCTTCCAGAGGAGGAAAGGAATCACATTGTAATGAACAATGTAGTGTGTGTGTGTGTGTGTGTGTGTATCTGAATTATTAACAGTTCCTTAGTCTGCCTTTTGAAAGAAGTGGTTGTTGTTGAGGTAGTTCCCCGTTAGGAGAATGAGCGCATACAGGGAGACGTATAGAGAGTAGTGTTGGAATAATACACACAGAGCACACAGATACACTGCACAGTAAATGTAGGTTTTTACTTCCAGAAAGGTTTAAGCAAAGTCCAAACATAGTCCAAAGTCATTCACAAGTAAATCAGGCAGTCTTGCAATCCAGGGAAAATCCAAATATCAAATTCCAGTGTCAAAAACAGTTCAGTATAAGACTTACATTAAATCCAGTAAATATCAGTCAATTAGAAGAAATGGTGCAACAGCATTCCTTCCCACAGAAGGAAACAAAGATACACTCATATTCTCTTCTGAGACTCAGACTAAGACAAAACAATCCAGGTTTCTGGCTCTATCTTATGGCCGTTTGAGAAACCACACCCAATTGCATGCTCTTGCATTCCCTTAAAGAGACAGTATTAAAATGTCTATCCTGGTTTATATATTTCTAACCCAAATACCTGTTAGGAGACTCATATTCCTAACAGTTGTCATTTTATATGAGGGAATAAGGAATTGCATGGGCTGTGGGAGGAAAGCATTACTAAAGATGGGTGGGTAACTTAGAGAGCAACAAATTTTAATCTATTATATAATAATTTAATATTATTATGGATATTGTTTCCTGGTTGGATAGATTTAAATGGGCTTATAATTACATCACCTTACTTCAACTGGTTCTTTATACCTCTCTCATGCTGAAATCATAGGTCTCTGCTGAATGACTCTTTAAATCAGGGTTACCTACCCCACCACCAGTGGAACCGGGCCGCACAGCTGGAGATACAGATACAGATAATCAGAGTTGGAAGGGACATTGTAGGTCATCTAGTCCTTCCCCCCGCCCAAGCGGGAGACCCTACACCATTTCTGACAAATGGCGGTCCAATCTCTTCTTGAAAGTCTCAAGTGATGGTGCTCCCACAACTTCCGAGGTCAAGCTGTTCCATTTGTTGATTGTTCTCACTGCCAGAAAGTTTCTCCTTATTTCCAGGTTAAATCTCTCCTTGTTCAGTTTCCATCCATTATTCCTAGTCTGACCTACAGGTGCTTTAGAAAATAGCTTGACCCCTTCCTCTCTGTGACAGCCCCTCAAATATTGGAAGACTGCTATCATGTCTCCCCTGGTCCTTCTCTTTACTAGACTAGCCAAGCCCAGTAGCAATGAAAATTTTTCTTCCATGACATTGGTCCCTGGTGCCAAAAAGGTTGGGGACCACTGCTTTAAGCTATGTGAACCTCTAAAGATATTGACACCTTTAAGTTCAATTGATACTCTATTTTGTGCAGCACAAAAAGGCCAGGAATCAAACTAGTCCCCTGTGTGATATAGCCATTGATCTGTCCGCTACAGACAGTACCTGCTTATTCCATGTCTCCAGGTCTTCCTTTGTGAATCATATTGAGAGAAGGGTAGCATTTTGTTGCCACGTAGGTTTGTGGGTTCTTATTCAACAAGACTATATTTCCCATTTTACTTCCTTTAGCCCCTCTCATATTTTTGAACACTGACTTACAGATTGACCCTGTAGTTACTCCAAATTATTCTTCACACAAGAAAGCCATTAACCAGTTGGCACTGCCTAGCACTGCCTGGCCTTGAATCTCATTCTTAACAGAGACCCAAGTAATAAAACAAGATACCTGCTGCTCTTTTTCCTGTCCCTTCTTTTGGACAGATGGCCTGACAATAGTTATCCTTATTCCTTTCCCAGTCTGCACAGTTGCTTCCCAACACATAACATTGCTGCATCATCTGATGACAGCTTGCAGAATGCAAGCCAACATTTTATATTGAGGAAATGGCTGATCTTCATGCATTGTATCAATGTAAACTATTAAGTTCTGTTTAAACTTTGTGCTTGCAATGTTCAAGTATAACAAAGCTATATCAATGTGTTTGGTGAATTATACTCTGATAACTTATGCTGAATTGTGATTTGGAGGCTTTAAATGTATAAATTTATCACCTGTAAATGAATAAACACATTAGTGTTTGGTGAAATGTGCAACACAATAATGGAAGTTATAAACCCATAGACACATTTGCTAAAGTTGCCAAAAGAAGTAAATAAAAATCAGTTTACCAAGAATTCAGATTTCAATATATATGTTTTTTATCTGAAATCAATACTTAGATAACATAAACTTTGCATTTCCTCTCAAGCATTATGTTGTCATATTGTACTTTCCAACAGTATATGTTCTACAGATTTATTGCTGGTGAAATAGATGTGCAAAACATCAAAATAAGAGTGTAATATCTTCAAGTTAATGCTATACTCCAATGATAGCAATGGTCATGAAGTATGAAACATAAAAATTAATGTCTGAAATCTAAACTTAGGAGTATTATAAACATCACAGAGAAATATTTCTCTTGCAGCCCATCAAATTAGAAAATGTTAGCAGTTCATTATCTTTTGTGAATTATGATATCATTAGCAATATGCAATAATACTATCTCTCTGGCAGAGCAATTCTCAAATGGACTGCTGAGGGTTATGGTGACTCCATTTTGATCCTTTGGATTTCTCACAAGTTCTGTTCCCTTCTCCCTCTAGTAACACAATGTACTTGATCTGATACATAAATTGAATGTGCTGAGTTTGTGTGTGTGTGTGTGTGTGTGTGTATGTATGTCTATATCAATGTTTGAATAAAAATAAATAAAATCTGCATACTATTTATGATTTGAATGAACTTGATTTACGCTATTCTGAACTAGATTAGCATTCATATCTCTCTGGGCATAATTGGCTAGCACGGTCTCTTATTATTATTTTAATGCTGAATGCCTTCACTAGAAATTGTTTCCTTCTCCATATATATGAGGAAGCTGACAATCTTTCATCCTCCAGACTGATGGTATGTGGGAAGGCAATGACATCATGATTTGTTCAAATAAATTTCTCAAAGAACTTGCCATATATTTAAAAAGATCATTTGATGATATCCTTTAGGCTGAATATTGTGTATATTATAATGTGAAGTACTTCTTTGATATGAAAAGCACATGATGTACCACTGATACATGGTTGTTCCCTAAAATGCAACTTAATTTATCCAGTAAGATCTGTTACAGGGAATTTTATTTATTTATTTAATGGCAAACAGAGCTTAAGGATTAAAGTAACATAAATGACTATAAAACATTTAATTCATAAAGAAAAAACCCAATGACAGCTGAAAATAAAAACATCAAAATAATAACAAATCATCTAGACTTCATCAACTTCCTGATCCTATGCCTGGACAAACACCAATCCTCCACTAAGAATCCTGGTCCCAAGCTGTGAATTGCACTCAGAAGCATACTGGGGGCATAGCAAAGGAATAATATGGGTGAATAAAAAAAACATTTTGTACCAATTGTAGCTTCTGAATGGTCTTCAATAGCATCCCCATGTAGACTTCATTATAGGGAGGGAAGTGACTAAAACATAATGACTATGGTTTTACTGGTTCTTGTGATTTTATTTACTATATTTTTGTTCTATATATTGTTCTATTCATAGATAGCCCAAAGTTTGGCTTTAAGATATCCAAATGTTTCAAACAAGTCAGCATGAAGTTTGTGTAAAAGCCCCCCCTGGCCAGGGCTGCCACTTGTTCCTTGTGCAGAAATCACAGTTCTCAGAATCTTGGTTGCTTGGCTTGGGATGGAGTTGTACAACAGAATATCATTACATATTGCTGACCTCTCCCAATGGTTTCATGTAGATGTTAAATAAGATTAGGGAGAGTATCAAGCGTTATGGTATCCCACAAAGAAATGCTCTGGCCGAGATGTCCATTAATGCTGTACCCCTCTTAATGCTAACTGGAATCTATCCCAAAGAAAGGATGAAAATCAGTGCAGGATTGTACACCCTTAACACCCAAAGCTAGTTCAGGAGAATGAAACAATTTATGATATTGAAAGCTGTTGAGAGGTTAAGCAATGATGGATACACTTACCCTCATCTTGCCTCCACCAGTGCGTGATCAATGTTGTTTCAATGCTTAGGCCTGAAACCTGACTGGAGCAGAACCAAATAAGTCTATGTGGGAGGGTAGGCTGAAAAGTGTTTTAGTTGAGAGTAAATGAGTAGTTCTTTATTCCATTTCAATGTAGGCAGAAACTTAATTTGGTATGTATTAAGTTTTGATTGTTAAACATTAAATCTACACAGAGTGTACATTTTTCTTATTTTCCATACTCTGGTTCTGCAAACTCCATAGTGTAATTTTGTTTCAATGTAAGTACTTCATAAACAGGTTTGATGGTCCTTGAAAGGTATTCATACTTATTCCTTGAGTATGCTAGTGATAAATTGAAAACCCTAGGCAAATGCTAAATGACTTAGTTGCTAAAGCACAAAAAGTTTGATCAAGGCAAATAGTAACTATGAGTACTGCTTACTGTAGTTATAAGCTGCATGGTAGTTTTAATTGATCCACAGGCATTACAAAGCTGCCTTATTCCAGCTTCTATCATGGTTAACTCTGACCTGAATTAGATGATCTGAAAATACCTCTGCAAATCTGAATGTTAATTTTAGGGCGTATCCAAGTCACTCTAGGACTGTGCCACCCAAATGTATGGGTCTACAAGTTCCAGCGGTTAGAGGGTATATAAATATGGATGAGTAACTTAATCAGTTCAAATTGCCAGAAAGTTATTTGTGTAATAAATATTAGTTTTCTCTGATTAGATATGAAGTAAGGATCTTGCTGCATGAACAAATCACATATAAAAGACATATGGCCCCAAATCCTTTTCTCTGTGGTTTTGAGGCCTTTTTAAAGAATTGCTTTGAAAATTAATAAGAGTTCTAGCCAGGAAGCATACAGTGTAGTCTTTTCTAAATAAATACATAAATAAAGAATTCCTCCCTCTCCCGAAACCCCCCCCCCCTAATATTCTGACAACATTCTCCTCTTCCTGTAATGATAAGTGTAGCCCTGGATCCCAGAAAGTTATCCAACTTGCCTTAGAGATTCCTTCACAAAACTAGTAATCTGTGCAATTTTTATTATAAACTCATTTTCTTTGATGTTTTCTGTGCTGTATGCTCAAGAAAATCCATTGTTTCTTAAGTGCTTTGTCATCTTGAATTTTCATCTATCTTACCGAGATAATCAGGACATTGGGGAAACTTCATAATGCAGAGTCATATGTTAATGTACTGAGAGAATTTTATTTTCTATCCATTTTAATGTAGCTTATATAGATCAACCAGTTGGAATGGATCATTAAGCTTATCTACTCTAGTGATGACTGGGAACAGTTAGGCAAAATGGGTGGAGCTATATCATAAAGGTACTTAGATTAAGATTTCTAGAGGCATTTTCATTTTGTTGTTGTTGTTTAATGGGTTGGAATTTTTAAAGTGAAATTAATCCTATTTTAAGATTTAAACTTCATTTTTGTTAGCTCAGAAATGATGATAAATTGTTAGGTCATATTTTAGCACTATAGTCAAAGAAGTTCCTGGAACAATAAAAAAAGATTTTGATGACTACATGATTTAGTTCAACTTATTTTTATAATATCCCACCATATAATTCCAACCTAGCTTTAAAATTTCAAATGAGTAGAGTGGAGTAGAATAGGGCAGGGCAGGGAAAGACAGAGAACAGAATAGAACAGAATATAATTCTTTATTGGTCAAGGAATTTGTGGACACACAAATTAGTACATAAGCTCTCAGTATACCTACAAGCAACAACTGGTAAATCATGATCATAAAATAAATTCACCATAAATCATAAGATACAACACTCAGTGTTCGTCAGAGGATACTAAATAAGCAATCAACCTAAATAAAAACAATCAACATAAATTATAGGATACAAACAACAAAGTTATAGTCATAAGAACCTAAGGAAATAGGTAATAGAAAGATGAGAAGGATAGTAATAATACAGCACTACTGGGTGATTTGACATCCCAGGCAATAAGACAATGTTGTGTGAATTAATTGTTTAGCAGAATATTGGAGAAAAACTATCCTTATAGTTAGTTGTTTTGGTGTGCACACTCCTGTAGCATTATCTTGAGGGAAGAAGCTGAAACATTTTATGTCCAGGATATGTGGGGTTGGTAGATATTTTCTCAGCTCTCTTTTTACTTCGTGCAGTATACAAGTTTTCAGTGGAAGGCAGGATGATTGTAATTGTTTTTTCTGTAGTCCTGATTATCCATTGAAATACGTATCTGTCTTGTTTGGTTGCTGTGCCAAACCAGACAGTTAAAGAGGTACAAATGCGAACAGCCTATACTATTAGATAGTTTTCCCCAAATTATTAATTTGATTGTCTAGTTATTGGAATCTTGCCTCACATTTTTGTAAATTTTTAGAAAAATAAACCTCCTCCTTTTGATAAACAGACTCCCCTGCTGACAGTAATGGAACTTTTATATTGAAAACTCAATGTACCAAAAATCAGGTGCCAGACATTTTTAAAAAAATCAGTGCTATTAAAGAACACCATTTGTTTGGCAACAAAAATGATGAGCATTTCATCTACGGGAATGGATCAATGTAGTTATGATTATCCCATATTATTTTATTATACTGATTACTGTGTGTGCATGTCTGCCTGCATGAGGCTGTGCTCACTTTATGCAGTATTCTTATATTACTGCTTTGTTTCTTGTGCTTTTCTGTCTCTTGATGATTGATTTCCAATAAGAAGAAAGATGTGTGAAAATATCCCTTAATATAAAACAATTCTTGGCCACTGTAGATTTACAGATGGGCAGACTTTGAGATCCACCAAACCACAGACCGCAGCCTTTAAAATTTTGAAAGCCACAAAATGCTCACAAACTTTAAATGTTCATTTTATATTAATGATATAAAACAACTTTAGCATAAATACTAGTCTCATTTGTTTCAACTTCTCTATTGATGAAAATGTTTACTTGTTGGCTGTTTGGATGTGAAGTTGATTTCCCCCTTCTTTTCTTTAATTCTTAGGTAGTTATATAAGTAATGATTATCCTTTGTAATTTTTCCAAATTTGATCCAAGCAAGAATTGAAATTGAAGGTTTCTGATTTGTTTCCTTGTTGGGTTTAAGTTGCTTGAAATGAGCAAGTAGGATAGAAATTCACTGCTGATCATACACAGGGGTTACCATAGTTTGAACAGTGATACCCATTTTTATTTCCACTCTAATTTAAAATTTTCTGTTTTTCTTCAGGGTTATGATTTTTATAGCTGGGTGATATTATGCTTTTGTAGAACCTTTCCATAAATAGAATACAGAATTCATTGTGGGATTTGATGCCACAGCAAACCCCATAATCAGATTAGAAAGATGTACTGCAGAATGCTGTGATGTACAAATATTGCCTGCACAAATCTATTACACAAATTCCTTTTTGAGCAATACAAACCAGTGCTATAGGGCAACTTGTAAATTGGAGAGTAAATTAATCTCTTTTGCAATCCGTTGCTCCTTTGTGTGAGCTCTGCAGAGAATGGAAAAATGACTGAAGGGTAAAGGTTAGAAGAAAGTATGGGTTAATTCTCCTATAATATTCCATAAGTAGGGGGAAAGTGCCTGTCACAGTTTCAAAAATAAAAGTTTAACAAGCTGTGTGTTGCACCACCATCTGGTGAATATTTTGTCTAAAACTCTACTTCCAATTTGAGACTTTATAAATGACAGCAGTTATGTTTTGAGTTAAATGTATCACCTATTATTGCATATTTTGTGCATATGTGTATATAATGTGCAATCAAGTGGGTCTCAATTCTTAGCAATTACATAGATTCTCTCCAAGCTAACCTGGTTTTTCAGACCATCCAACAGTGCACCCATTGCCATTCTAACTGAGTCCATCCTCCTTATTTTCCAGCATTAGAGCGTTTTCTAGAGAGCTAAGTCTTCACATAATGTGCTTGAAAAAGGATAATTTGATCGTGGTCATTTGTCCCTTGAGAGAGAATTCTGGATTCATTTGTTTCATAATCCATTTGTAATGTTTTCTAAAGTGCCAATGGTCTTCATATCCTGCTTCTTCAAAGTCCAATTTCTGCTACCATAAAGTGTCAAAGGACGCCATCGCTTTTATGGTTCTCCACCTTGTTGGTACAGACATATCACTGTATCTGAAATTTTTTTATAAGGCCTTCGTGACTGTTCTACCAAATGCTAGTCTGTGGTGTATTTCTTAACTGCTTATTCCTTTACTGTTAATGATTCTCCTCTGTCCCCTCTATTGTTTATTTGCTTTTAGAAATGTTGAATAGAGAGAGACATTAGACAAGATAAAATATAATGGGATTAAAAATAAAAAAGACACTTCTAAATTGGGAGCTTTTACATATGACTTAGTCTTGATTTTGTAAGATCCCTTGAAAGGTAATGAGCATTTGATGAAGAAACTGAATGACTTTGGTACATTAGGAAGCTTTAAGTTGAACAAAAAGCAAAGATGTTGGTAAAAAAATGAACATACAAGAAGACTCAATAAAATTGGTTTTAATATTGAGAAAAAGCATAAATGCTTTGGTGTTAATTTGACAAATAGGAGCTTTATGTTATTTCAAAATAATTAGGTTAAAGTATGAAATGAAATTTTTAAAAAAGATATGCTGGGATGGGAAAAAGCTATCATTCTGGGAAGAATTTCTGTGATTAAAATGTTTTATCAAGATTTAGCCTCTTTCAATGCATCAGCAAAGAATCAGCTTATGGATTTCTGGGGACAGATAATTCTAACCTTTGAGGTCCTAATCAGCATCTTGGAACAATTTGAGCTTCAATAAACTAGTTTCAACTTTTCATTACAAATGAATTCACTTGTATGCACAATGACTTTGATGCCACATTAAATGGTAGCATAAGATGGTATCAGTAACCATCTTTCAACGCTCAAGAAGGATTTCTAAATCTATAAAATGCATGGTAATTATTTTCCAAAGAGCTACATATTCAACTGCCTGAGAGTATGGTTATATGTTATATCAGATACTATGATTTAAGCAGTTTCTATTAAGAGAATTCAACATTACTCAACTTAACACAAAAGCCTTAGAAAAATAAACATTTTGTTGTTTCCCCTTAGAGAGCTTTCACATTCCATATAAATAAAATTATATATATAAAAAGATTTCATGTTGTTTGGATAGGTGGTTCTTAATAGAGTTGTACAGATAGAGTTCAGAAGAGAGATGGGTTTGCTACTGGGGTGTGTAAATGGGCATTTATCACTGATTAATCCTATTTCAAAGTTTACCTTAGACAAATGTGATCAAAGTTTTTTAGATTAGTTCACTAACATCCTTAGGTTCTCCTAAGCTCCTTACTGTGCTTTGAACCACCATGTAATCAGCTTTTAAAATACTATTTGAAGGTCGCTTCAGATAGAAATAAGCCCAAGTTACAGGGTATTTTAAATGTAGGGCAGAGTGTTTGAGGAAATTAAACTTTATAAAATGGTTATTAAACCAAGGCAATATTTAAAAAGGGCTGATATTTCTACCCTTTGACAATAATTTGAAAGATATTTGCTAGTTTAGGCTTGGGAAAGAGGCTAGGTTTGTTCTTCTGAACTATGATATTAAAATGAATCCTATTTGGAGTAATTGCATTTATTAGATTATGTATATATTTGTGGATGTGTGCATATGTGTGTGTATTTATTTATGATAGAAACCACAGTTTGTTATGTTTAGGAAGGCATCTTAAAAAGAATGTAGAAATGAGCAAGTAGGATACAGAATGCCAAGATACTTCCATTCAGAAAAAAATACTGTATACTTGCAATCCTGGATCATTAAATAAGCATATTTTCAGTGTTCATCTATATGAACATTATGTAATTTGGGAAAAAACAATAGCATTTGTTACATATTACATTTTATTAGTGTGCAAAACTCAAAGACAATTAAGAATAAGATTGTCTCTTTGAGCTAACACAAAGGGATTCAATTTTTTTTTGAAGACTAATGGGGTTAATAGAGATGTATTGTTTTCTCTTTATAATTGGGAAAAAAGAGATATGTAGCTGGGAGGCAATTTTCATCTTTTTGAAATCCTATTCAAAGACCCATATGAAATATTTCTGATTGAACTGGACCCACTTCATAGCACAATGTCATGATTGACCTTTCAGATCAAGCCCCACCTCTTTGCACACCCCCAAAGTCAATCTGCCATTATGCCTGTATTTTGCCCAAACCTCCCATAAAAGAAAGTTTATATTTTTTTGGACTGCTTTTATGACTGCAAATTCATTAATTAATGATTTAGCAGCACATCACTGCTGGCTGAAAAGTAGGATAAATTGCCCAAATTCATAATGTTTAATGAGATTTCAAACATTAAAGAGCAATGATTTAATCAGTTCAGAGTGGGATATAAACTGCCAACACTTTTTGAGAAACAATAATGGAAAGAAATGTGTTAGAAAAGGAGCAAGTGGCCATCATAATATGGCACTATAAAGGCTTGAGAAGGGAATAGGTATTTTCTAAGATGAAATAAATATTCAGATATATTCAGTGTTAAAAATAGGCCTCATTTAACTCCTGCACTGCAGTCACCTCCAGGTAATTTGTACTTATTATTTATTTATTTTATTTTTTTTTATTTGGTTTGTCAATTGCTTGGTATAAGTTTCAAGTCTGAAACTTAAGAATATCAAGTCTGGTGGCAATTGATAGGTTTAAGTAAAAACATAGTTATGAATACATGGATACATATAAAAAAAATAAAAGAAACAATAGGACAGGGACAGTAAGCACGTTGGTGCACTTATGCATGCCCCTTACAGACCTATTAGCAAAGGGGTGAGGTCAGTCGTAGAAAGTCTAAGGTTAACGTTTTTGGGGTTTGGGGAAGAAACCAGAGTCAGGTAGAGTATTCCAGACATTGACCACTCTGCTGCTGAAGTTGTATTTCCTGCAATCAAGTTTGGTGTGATTAACCTTGAGTTTATGTCAATTGTTTGCTCTTGTATTGTTATGGTTGAAGCTGAAGTATTCATTGACAGGTAGGACATTTCAATGTATGATTTTATATACTACAGTTAGATTGGACCGAAGGCGGCGTAGTTCTAGGTTTTCTAGGTCTAGAATTTCAAGTCTGATGGCAATTAATTAATTTCTACTTTTATAGAAAGTGTGCTAATTAATCAATAACAAGGGATATTAAAGCTTTATTTGGGACTAGAACCAGCTCCAATCCTGGACAACAGCATAACTTAACTACTTTTGACAGCCAAGGTTCCTCCCTCCCTAGATGTGCCATGATGTATTTGAATCCAGAATAAAACTGCTATTTTATTTGGAGTAGTGCAGCTTTGAAGGGATTGTGAAGATCTGTTCTGTCATTGTAAATCATTCTGCCTTCCAAAGTGGTCTATTCCTTTTTTTAATAGAAATTCAGCTGTTTAGGCATCAGAAATAATAATGTCTTATTTCAGGGGTCTTTAAAATGCAACAGAAAAATAGAGCCTTGTTGTCATAGCAGCTCCTTTCCATAGTAACTATTTACTACATTTAGCCCAATATAAGGTATCTACTTCATCTTTTGTTTTCAATAGTAATTGAGAACATTGTTATATGGGATTTATGGTACAGCAGGGAATGGCTATAGCTGGATAGTTTTTTTGCTTTCTCTTATGGAGGAATTCATAAGTCTTCTGCCCTCATTGCTGCTGTCTCTTTGCCCAAGCTCTATATATCTATAAATTTAAATCTATAAGTTTAAAAGTGTAGATAAAAGTGCTTAAGCGGCGAGATTCAGCACAAATTAAACCTGAAGGTTTTTTCTTTCATTTTATTGGAACTTTGGATTTTGTAAAAACTTTTCAATTTTTAAATTGGACTGGTCTTTCCTTTTTAATTTTAATTTTTTCCTTTCAAAATAACTCTTTGGAAAAGAGTTTTTTTTTCTCTTGTTTTTTTTCTTTTTAATAATTTTAGATTCTTTTTATTTTTTCTATTCCTGGTTTTAATATTAGAGGAGAAGGGATCGCAAAGGGAAATAAGTAGCGCTTCCACCAGGAGGCTTGGATACACTGTTTTCCTTTCTTTCTTTCTTGCTGATACATTTGGTGTTACATTCAAGGACTCTGTGCTTTTCATGAAAAGATAGTGGAAAGAGCATGTAGATTGTTTGCAGGTGCTCTTCTGTGGAACTACTGATAGCTGGAGTCTGGATTTGAAATTGAAGAAAGAAGATTGAAGTGACCTTGAAAAGAGAATTGGTAATTTTGTTTTTTGATTTAATAAAGAGCCTCGAACATATACTGGCAGTGCTTTGCTTATTGACAGAATTGCATTTTCTCTTTCCCTTTTTTTTTCTCTACCCCCCACCCCCCCGTTGGATTTTTATATTTGGATTTGAGTCCTTTGATGCAAGAATAAGACTACTTAGTTTTCTCTTCCCTCCTCCCTTTGTTTTACTTTTTTTAGCAAGGGGAATATACAGATTTCTGTCTTTTAAAAATTTTTCCTAATTTTTTTTTAATTTTTTTCATCCTTTTTCCATTTTATATTTTTTCTTGTTTTCCTTTTTTCCTACATAATTGGAATCAATTGGATTAAGGTATTCAAGTGCCTGAAAATTTTTTCCCTTCCCTTTTTTATTTTTATTTTTTGCTCTTATATTTTTTTTTACCAGAGTGGCAATTGGCTGCTCCTGCTTTTTCTTTTCAATTTTTTGATTAAGTACTCTAAGATGAGCAGAAAGATACCAGCCTCAGCTTCTCCAATCCTGACTTCTTCTTCCTCATCATCTGGAGGACAACGATCAATACATATGATATTACAACAAGAGAAGGAGAAAGAAGTGACACTGAAGATGATTATGCAAGGAATTCAAAAGATACAAGTAAAAACAGATAATATTAAAAAGAGAACGGAGAATATTGAGCAAAGAACGGAAAAGGCAGATGAGAAAATTGAAAATATTCAACTGAGGATGATGCAATACAAGGACAGACTTAAGAAAATTGAAGAACAAGATGTACAAAGAGATAAGAAGATTGGAGATATGGATACCTGACTGAGTGAAGTGGAAAGAGATTAGGGCAGATCTCTGCAATCATTGGAATGGGAAATTGATAGATCAGAATTCTATCTTAGATTTCAAAATATAGAAGAAGAAAAGGGTGAAAACCTTGCTGAAATGATGACAGAAATCCTGGCAGAAGCATTAGAGGTAACTAAAGAGAAGATGATGGATGGAATGGACAAGGTTTTTTGTGTCTATACAAGATATGTGACAAGAAATAAACTGCCAAGAGAAGTTCATATTAGATTTACTAAGAAAATAATTAAATCACAAATACTGCAGGCCGCAAGAGAAAAAACACAAACAGGTACTGAAACAGGTACTGAGAAGAGTGAGAGAGATAAGAAGAAAATATTTATTCTTGACCAAAGAGTTACTTAAAAGAGGAATAAATTACAGATGGCTAATACCCAAAGGTCTCATGTTTACCTGGCAGGAACAAAGACACATAATTGATACAGTTGAAAAAGCTGAGTTATTCTATCTGGAACATTTTAGAGGAAGAGAGGAAGATACAAGAAAAGAAGAGTCATTAATTGAATTTCAAGAGGAATGTATAGCAGTAATTGAAAAAGAAGAAGGAGCCATAGGTGGTGTACCCAGAGAACAACGAGAACCAAGATCTACTAGAGCAACAAATCCTTCTTATAATGTCTAAAATGGATGAGAAAAAACTGATTACAATTAATATAAATGGGCTTAAATCAGCTATTAAAAGAAGAAAAATATTTCATAAGTTAGAGAAATTAAAATTTGATATAATCTGCCTACAAGAAGTACATATTAAAAAACAACATGATTATATATTGAAACAACAAAAATTAGGGAAATTATTTACAGTGTTGACACACTGTAAAAAGAGAGGAATGGTGTTTTACATTAGAGATATAATCCCTGCGGAACAAATATATACAGTTGATGGTGGAAGGATTTTGATGGTGGAGATAACAGACAATAATCTAAAGACACTTTTAATAGCAATTTATGCCCCAAATGATAATCAAGAAGATTTTTACAGGAAATTACATAAGAAAATAATTGAACTGGATGATGCTAATATCTGTCTCATGGGAAATTTTAATGGAATAATAAATGACAAATTGGATTATAAAACACAAAAAAAACAGCAAAGAAAACTAGAAAGACATTGCCAACATCCTTTTTTTGAATGGTAGATGAGATAAATTTAAAAGATGCATGGAGAGAGAGAAATGCGGAAAATAATATACCTTTTATTCAAATAGACATGCTTCATAGTCTAGAATAGATATGATATGGATGTCAACAGAATTGCTTTCTAACATACAAGACATTGAAATAGAAGCAAGTACCTGGGCAGATCACAATCCAATAACACTTCTATGAAAAGGACAAAAAAGGAGATCGAGAGGGACTTTAAACAGAAAATTGACGTTTTTCCTATAAAGAAAATACAAAAGAGGATACATCATTACAGAATCTCTGGGACACAATGAAGGCTTATACAAGAGGCTTGATAATGGACTATACAAGGAAAAGAAATATAAAACAGAAAAAAATATTTAAAATATTGGAAGATGACTACAAGAAGTTGGAACAAGAACTACAGAAATTTCCACAAAAAAAGGACATTAAAATTAAAGTGGACATAACTAAACATAAAATGGGGCTAATGGAAAAAGAAGAAATAGCACAAAAAATTAAAAATGCTAAGCAGAACTATTTTAAAGATGCAAACAAACCAGGCAGATGGCTAGCATATAAATTGAGAAAGGAAAGAGACCCGAGAAGAATAAATCAATTAATAAATGAACACGGACATGTATGCTATGAAAATGCGGAGAAGAAAAAAAATATTCAAGATTACTATGGAAACCTGTATCATCAAGAGAATGTTCAGGAAGAAAGAATTCAACAATATTTACAGGAAGCAAATTTGCCCCAGATACCCAAACATATTGAAACAATGTTAGAAAGTAGCATAACAATGATGGAATTAACAGAAGCTTTAAAAAAGCAAAACATTGGGAAAGCAGCAGGTCCAGAGGGTTTGCCAGTGGAATTTTATAAGACATTCCAGGAAACACTGAATCTTCACTTATTAGAAATTATGAATGAAGTTATGACAAAGAAGAGAATACCTGAAACATGGTCAGAAGCATATATCACACTTGTACCAAAGGAGGACACAGACCTACAGCAAGTTAAAAATTACAGACCTATATCACTGTTAAATTCAGATTATAAAATCTTTGCTTCAATTCTGGCAGAAAGACTTAAAAGATACTTAAAGAATTTTATTCATCCTGATCAAAATGGATTTCTGCTGAAGAGACAGATTAAAGATAATATGAGAATAATTTTAGATACACTGGAATGCTATGAGGCACATCCTGAAAAATAAATGGCCCTGATGTTTATAGATGCACAAAAAGCCTTTGATAATGTGAATTGGCATTTTATGCTGTTACAATTAGACCAAATGGGCTTTGGTAAAAAATTACTCAAGCCATAGAAACGATATATCATAAACAAACTGCAAAGGTTATGATAAATGGAGAGTTAACAGACTCTATAGAAGAAAGAAAAAGGACCAGACAAGGCTGTCCACTGTCGTCTCTGTTGTTTGTGTTAACACTGGAAGTGCTGAATAGGAACATCAGAGAAGAAAAAGAAATAAAAGGAATGAAAATTAAAAAAAGAAGAGTATAAATTACAAGCTTTTGCAGATGATCTGGTATTTATATTTAGGATCCATTGGAGTATGCACCTAAATGGATAGAAAAGATAGAAGAGTATGGGAAAGTTGCAGGTTTGAAAATAAATAAAAATAAAACAAAGATTTTAGCAAAAAACATGCTAGTAAGACGAAAGAAAGAATTGGAGGAAGTTTGGGGGATCCAGGTCACAAACAAGATTAAGTATTTAGGGATGCAAAAACACCAAGATATAGCACACTTAAGGAGGACAATTATTTCAAACTTAAACAACAGATTGCGACAGATTTGATAAAATGGGAAAATTTACAATTATCACTGATTGGGAGAATATCTATAATTAAGATGAATATATTGCCTAGAATCTTATACTTATTCCAGACAATTCCAATCAGATAAGGGAAAGATTTTTTGGAAGATCTAAACAAAATAGTGCTAAAATACATTTGGCAGGGGAAGAAAGCGAGAATAAAACTTAAATTGCTACAAGATGCAAGAATAAGAGAAGGATTTGCTTTGCCCAATTGAGGATTTGCTTTGCCCAATTATACTACCAAGTAATGAGTCTGATGTGGGTAAAGGAGTGGATAACACTAAGGAATACTAGACTTTTGAATTTAGAAGGACATGACTTGCTGTTAGGGTGGCATTCCTCTGGTCTAAGGGAACTAAAACACAGGTGTATTTTAGAAGACATTATATTCGAGAAGCATAATGTCAGCCTTCAAGATTTTCTCCCTTTGCTTTGCATCTTTCAGCTGTCATAAGTAATGGGGGGAGGAGGGGGGAATGGTTATGGGAAGTGAGCTGGAGGTGTTACAGACCAAAACTGTATAAACTGGGGGGGTTACATTCTTGCTTAGGTTTCTATCCTATGCTATGCACAGCTGCAACCCTTTATCAAACTATGTCAAGGTCAATGGACAGAAGCCTCTTCACCACCTGGAGATGCCCACATGATGATATACACAACTTTTAATTGGATTAGCCAATTGAGCTATTGGGGGTGGGAACGTTGCCATTACTTTGTATGTGTGATTTACGCGCCCATTTACTGATTCAGAATTATTTTGTTGCTACCACTTGATTACCAGTAAAATATATCTTTTCTCTGATTAAAGGAGTCTAAGTGTATCTTTCTTGGATTTTGAATGGAGCACCAGCTGACATTATTCTGAATCTCCACATTACCAGCCCACCCGGAGAATTAATAAATTTTCTTCTGAGGGGGTCTGAACACAATATCAAATCCAGCCAGTGACCAAGAAGACCTGGGAGCAACTGGAGGACAAGATTTTCTGATGCTAGAGGAAGCAGGGGAAGCCAACTTGTTAGCAGAACTAAATCTTAGAAAAAACAGATGTAAAACCCAAATGGTCCCTGGGAGTCAGTTGGAAGGAGTTCCTGAAGTTATTGGGCTCTGCCCAGGGCTTAAGCTCCATCCACCACCCACAAACCAATGGGGCTTGTGAGAGAACTAACTTGGTATTGGAACAATATCTTCGATGTTATATAAATTATCAGCAAGATAATTGGGCTGACCTATTGCCATTCACTGAGGTGGCATATAATAATTCGGTACATAGTAGCATTGGGTTTACTCCATTTAAAGTGGCTTTGGGACAAGACTTTGTACCCATACCTGAACTTCCATGGGAGAAACCTAACATTCAGTCATTAAATGAATGGATAACACAATTCCAGCTTACCTGGATGGTTACTTGTAAAGCATTAGATGATGCTCATCAAGCTCATAAAAAATTTGCAGATAAAAAGAGAACTCCCCAAAAACCATATCAGGTGGTGACAAGGTCTTTTTATTGACCAGATATTTGCAAACCACACAAAAGACAAAAAAGCTTGGCCTTAAGTATGTTAGACCTTTCTCGATTGAATGAATTGTAAACCCTGTGGCAGTCCAACTGAAATTACCAAAAACTCTTTGACGGATTCACCCTGCTTTCCACATTAGTTTATTAAAACCTGAACATACCTCCGACTTGAGACCAACTCAGGTTGATCCCCCTGTACCATTGCTAATTGAAGGTGAACAACATTTTGAAGTTAAAGAAATTTTGGATTCTCGAAAACGAAGGGGTCAGCTCCAGTATTTGGTTGCTTGGAAACATTTTCCTCCTTCCCAGGCTGAGTGGGTGAATGAGAAGGATGTTAGAGCTTCTACACTTATCAAGGCATTTTGTAATAAATATCCTGATAAACCCTAAAAAAATTGTATCTTGCTGTTACATGTATATTTTCAATTACCTTCTATTTTTATCTTTTTTAGGACTAACGTCTCTTTTCTAGGAGGGCCGAATGTCAGCCTTCAAGATTTTCTCCCTTTGCTTTGCATCTTTCGGCTGTCATAAGTAGGGGCGGGGAGGAGGGGGGAATGGTTATGGGAAGTGAGCTGGAGGTGTTACAAACCAAAACTGTATAAACTGGGGGGGGGGTACATTC
>BLBF01000020.1:55685490-55738947 GCA_015471245.1 Laticauda colubrina | reverse complement strand
GGGGGGGTGTACATTCTTGCTTAGGTTTCTATCCTATGCTATGTGCAGCTGCAACCCTTTATCAACTATGTCAAGGTCAACGGACAGAAGCCTCATCACCACCTGGAGATGCTCACATGATGATATACACAACTTTTAATTGGATGAGCCAATTGAGCTATTGGGGGTGGGAACGTTGCTATTACTTTGTATATGTGATTTACGTGCCCATTTCTCAGATTCAGAATTCTTTTGTTGCTACCACTTGATTTCCAGTAAAATATATCTTTTCTCTGATTAAAGGAGTTTAAGTATTTCTTTCTTGGATTTTGAATGGAATTGAAACCAGCTGACACATTGTTTCTAAACTGGGAGAAGATAAAAAAGTAATATTATTTAAAAATTCCTCTATGTTTATCTACTGTTGAATTTTTTCCCATCTAATAATATATAAAAAGGAACAAACCGTTAGATGTGGTGAGATATTGAATGAAAAGGGTGAACTTAAATCTATGGCAAGCATTGGAAGAACAAGGTGTAAAAATGAACTGGTTTTCATATTTGCAAATACAATTTAGATTTGATAAAGACGTTAAAATAGAAAGTATCTATGATAAGTTGACTGATTTAGATAAAATTTTGACAGGTACTGATGAAAAAGTAATCAAAAAACTTTATGGAGATTTGCTAGAGTTTAAATTAGAGGAAGAACAAGTAAAAGAAACAATGATTGTGTGGGGGGAAAATTTCGGATATTCTTTTAATATCTATTCTTAGATATATAGCAAAATTTGTGGTCTCAAAAATTATAAAATGACAATGTCAACTGCATATAAAGAAAATTTGTATAAGATGTTTTACAGGTGGCACTTACTCCCGGCGAGAATTGCGAGGATGTTCAAGAATAAATCAGATAAATGTTGGAAATGTCATCAGATACCTGGTTCATATTACCACATATGGTGGACATGCTCGGATGCAAAAATATATTGGACTATAATCCACACATGGTTGGAAAAAATGACAAAACAACACATAGACTTTAAACCTGAGATATTTTTATTGGGAATTATACCAGAAATATATTGTAAAGAATTGAAATATTTGATTGTAAATGTTTTAACAGCGGCTAGAATTGAATTTGCTAAGAATTGGAAAAATGAAAAAATACCTATGCAGGAGGAAATTATTAAGAAAATCTTGGACTGTACTGAAATGAGTAAATTGACATTTGAAATTAGAGAACAAGAGGATAAACATTTTTATATGATATGGGATTTATTTTATCAATGGTTAAATAAAAAGACATGGTAAAGAAATAGATTAGTAAGCCTTACAATAAAAGTTAATAGGTTGATAAAGAATACAATATCTAATATATAACATATATTTACATTTAATTATAATTCTGTATAATTTACAGAATTATACATTGGATGAATGTCTAAGATTAAATCATAATGAAAATTAGAATATCTCATATAAAATGATGGAAAAATAGTTGAATGTTTAATAATTGATATTATATAAGCACAAGCTAGACCAATAAGGTGAGACCAATAAGGTGAGAATTTATATAACTTGTGAGCAATGGTTAAAAAAGTATAGCACAAAAGATTGTAACCAACTGACACACTGCATGTATATAATTGAAAGAGGGTTTTATGTTTTTATGTTTTGTTCATATATTTGTAAAAAATAAGAACTTTGTTTAAAGAAAAATAAAATAAAAAATATTTAGATTTTGTAGTCAATATACTTCTTGTTGGGAGTTCAGTTTCTATGGATATTCCATTGTGAATAGTCTTTAGCATCTCATTTTGGAGGAATGTATCTACAACATTAATATATGGCATTGAGCCTCCAAATTCCTGCCCTAGGTGCCTACCTATGGCTTACCTCAGAAAGTACCAGGGAAGGTGGTCCAATATGGTGTCTTCCAAAAGGGTTTAATTGAAGCAAGGGAAAATGAAAGATGCAGCAGATGGCTGGAAAGGTAACACATTCCTTAAAAAAATTAATTAAAATTTGTGTCCTCTTTTCATCCTAGATATAAAAATATCACTGAAGTTTTCACCTTCAATAAAAAAGAAAAGAAATATATTTTGTATTGAATTAACCTATAGTATTAATCCCAATCCATTTTAAGAGGCCCTTTGCAGAGGTGAAGAATTCCACTTTTCTGAACTATTGAGGGATTTAGGAGTACAGCAGATCCACTTCACTTGGCTACCTAATTTTGATTAGAGCCACCACAGAGGCTACTCTATGGACTCAAAGCAAAGAGGAGTACTCATGCTGCTCTAGCCTTCACAAGTAAGGCATTATTTCAAAAGGAGCTTTACTTTCATCAAAGTGTTTCTGTGTTGTCTCAGCCAGTCTATGGGAATTGGATAGTTACATAGGAATAATGAGCTGTCCCCTTAAGGGAATGCATCATGGTAAATGTAGTTAAAGGTATCCTGGAAATATAGTCCATGTCACGTGGCCACATCTGCAATCCTGATTGGTCACTAAGTTGACCCTCGAGGGGTTGGGGGAGGTTTCCCTCCATTCTTGCCTGGACTCATGAACTGATAGCAGCTTTTCTATCACTACGAGATGGGTTAGGAGGTAACCATCTTTCACCTGCAAGGCTGATATACAAAGGATTGGTCATTATGGAAGAACTTCATCACAAATGAGAGTTATGAAGATTCCTGATGTATCAATAAATGTCCTTTGTTATGGGTGTTTTGTGGAATGTATCTGTCTGCATCTGCACAGCTACAAGACCACCTCTGTGCATGACACAGGACAGTGAAAGATGAATCCTAGCCCATCAGAATAAATTTGTTAATTTTGGATTTGTGATAAAGCAATGTAATATTGAATCCAGAAGTGAATATGCAATGTTAATCTAAACCTGCATTTCCCACCGTCTCTCTCTGTGAGCTACGGAACTCTTTACATGCTGTTTGCATGGTGGGAGGGTTTGGAATTCCCCCACATGCTACAAACATTTTTCCCTTCCAGCGAAGTCGGCTGACACTCAACTATTAGCTTACAGCACAATCTGAAGTAGGCAATAAATTCCTTTGGGCAATCAGCAAACTTCATAGCCACGAGGCTCCCCCCACCCAAAGAGAGAAATCAGACTCAAGTAAAGCAGCCTACATCCCCATCTAGTGTAGGCAGGAAATTCTCCCCCCTCTTTTTCCTTCCACAAGGAAGTGAGACATAAGCAACGCTGCCCACAGCTACATTTGGGCTCAAGGAGAAATTTCCCAGACTTTGATTTTTTTTTACACAGTTTCTCAAATATTGACCAGAGTGTTTCTCCAATGATAACCCCTTTTTGCAACTATTGTGCACCATTTAACAACTTAATTCAAAGGTTGCAAGAGTAACCTAACTGCAACCTAACATGGGCATAGCAACAGCATCTTACTGACCCTCTGCTGCCACGTTGTGAAGCAAGCAACCCTTATAAGTATATTTCTGCGTTCAGCCCTCTAGTCTTCAGACTTCACAATGCAACCTCTAGTGCCCCTTCTGTCGCAAGCTCACAATGCACCCTAGAAGCAGCCATACTGTGTGCTGTGCTACCATCACCCAGACTCTGCAGTGCTACCTATGTGCTCAAGTATTAAATACAGCAGCAATTCTACTTTCTGCTACCTGCTTGCAGTTCCCCCAGTACAAAAAAAGGGATTGCATGAAAAACCACTAAATTTTTCCAAATTCTTCCTTTTGCCAATTTGAAGCATGGCAACTTCCTCAGCCATGACAGATGTCTCTGATGTACCAGAAGACCCGAATCCTCCACCCACCCTTGTTGTAAACATGGAGCCTGGTTCCCAACAACCGCCTTTAGATGTCCAACTCTATGAAAAAGCCATGATTCCTCTGAAAGACTATGACCTCAGAAGGAGTAAGAAGCTTACCAAACCCATGGAAGAACCCTTGAAGAATGATTGGCAGTAGCAATATTGCCACTACACAGACTCATGGGCAAAGCTTGAGAAGATGTGTGATGCCCCCTGAGAAACTCTGCACGTTGCTAGATGATCTAGATGCCCTTTTCGCACGGTGAAGACACAGTGAAAACAACCTCAAGTCCATCCAGTCGAGACTGGGTGATCCCAAACTGCTAACACACATCCAATACTTCAAGGAGTTTCACAAGAAATGCGAAGACAGTGTGAAGGAAAACAAGACAGCCCTCCAGGCAGCGCTCCGCAACACACTTTGGCAGGGAGTAGCATCAAGGGAGCAGGCCACATCTGACATAGCTCCTTGATCACATGTGTCTTCTTCCCTCCATTCTAAACTGGCTAGATCGCAGGCAGGTTCTAGTGTCTCACACCAATTATCTGCTGCCGGCTCTCACCATCTTTCCAGAACATCCTCCCACCGTAGCAGTACATCTTAAGCTTCCAAAGTATCAAGTTACGCTGAACAAGCTGTAGAAGCCCAAGTTGAAGCTGCAGCATCAGAGGCAGATTTACGTATTATGATAGAAGTGATATGGCAGAAGGCTGAACTGGCCAATCAACAAGAAGAAATAGCCAAAACTCAGGCCCAAGTGGAGTTACTTGAATACCAAAGAGAGACAGCAGTGAAAACAGCACAGGCCGCAGCATGGCAGAAGGAGGCCAATGCTGCCTCCCTCAACTTCAACCTCAAAGACTTAGGAAAAGAGACCCCAGACATAATGGTCAAGGCCTATGTGAATGAGCAACACTCTCTTCAAAATGAACAGATGGAACTGCCTCAGTTGCCTAGCAGTCTCTCACAACCAGGGAGGTACAGGAATGAATCTCAACCACAGACTCTACACATCAGTTTTGCTATTGACGTACGATCTAAAATATGAGATTCACTTACCACCAACAGCAAACCTTGCCCAACTGATGTTCTATGTGATAAGGTCCGAGATTCTCTTCCCAACACTAGCATCCCTACTCCAAAATCTAATGACTGCCAGGTGAGCAAATTAGCCCAAAAGTGCTCACAATGACTTCTTGACGAGTTGACATGCCATCAACAACAACTGCCACACTCAATCCACAGGCACAGCATTGTGCTCAATACCAATCCAGCTCCCAGGCACCACAAAGTAAGCGTGCCCAGCCGACACAGCAGCGTGACTCTCAACCATCATCCCCAGTATGAAAGGACAGCATCCTCCATAAGTACTGGGAAGAAGACTACAACCTGTCATTGACTTACAACCCGAACCCACCCTACAAGAATCCAGGGGGAGAACCCTCTACGTCAATACCTCCCCCCAACTCAGCAAATGCTGAAGATTAGTGCAGAAACTTGGCTGTCCAGAGTGGAAAGCTAAATTTGCATGCCAATGCATGCAAAATTTCACAGGTTCTCTGACAAGCCAGGCGGCAAATATCTAGTATGGAAGAAACTTTTCCCAAGCCCTGTTCAGGCGGCATGCTTGAACCCTGATGAAATAATCGAACACTTGATAGCATGGCTAGGGCCACAGTCTGCTGACATACAAAGGGCACTTTTGATATCCCACTTAGACGGCCTGGCTGCTGCCCTAGGGTTATCATGGAAAAAGCTTGATGAACTGTATGGTGCTTCTGAGGATGTAGAAGCAACACTCCTGGATAGCCTCAACAATTTGCTTAAAATTCCAATCGACAAGCCTCACCGAATCATAGACCTCTCTAACATACTTGTCCAGTTGAGAACATCACAATGGGATCCCAACTTATCGGGTCTTGCCTGTCTCTGTCATGTTGACACACAGAACAAAATTGTTTGAAAACTTCCACAGCTGCTAATTGAAAAGTGGCTCCAGTTGACTGACACCTTCATGGCCAAGGGTCACCACCGCTTTTTACCCTTCACACTTCTTGAAGAATTCATCACCCACCAAGCGACAGTGTGCAATACACATCGAGCCCATGGACTCAGAGCTGTTAGTCCTCTTAATAGCATAAGATACAATAGCAACCACATATCATCCTCAGGCCCTATACATACTACCAGAGAAAGACCCTTCATGGTTTTCCATGACACTGAGATCGACTCCTCATCCACACACAGTTGGAGAGAGAACTCCTCAGATACAACCCAAGTTAGATCTTTGAATACAAGGAGAATACAGTTTTATCCTATGCACAACACTCGTTACTCTCTGAACAACTGCACTGGGTTTGCAGTGAAATCACTGACCCAATGAAAAAAGTTACTAAGGGAGTACCAATACTGCTACAAGTGTTGCGAATCTAAACATTTGCCAAAATACCATGTCACATCTGCAAAAGTGACCAGCACCCAACCATGCTGCATCCAGATGCTGAGCCACCATGTAACCCTCCTTCAGACAAGGAGCCACAACGTAACACAGAAGCATGCAGGGCTCCTTGGCAGATTGACAAACCACAACCAAAACTGAGGATGAGTGTCAACTGTACAGCACTGTGCGCTGACTTACCATGCCCTCATTCGTGTCTTCCCATCTCTTTAGCCAAAGTGTACCCTGAAGGATGCCCTGAACACACTGTGAAAATGTACATGTGGATAGACACTCAAAGCACCTGCACCCTGGCCAGACCTGCATTCTTCGACCTCTTTGAGGTGTGACAGGCCAAACTTCCCTTCACTGTATCAATGTGCCACAGACCAAGAAGCACAGCGGGGAGGAGAACTACTGGACTTTGCATAGAGTCATTAGATGGAAGTACCCAATTCCCACTGCTGCCTGTATTTGAATGCGATGGGATACCGAACGCCCACAGTCACATCGCAACACCTGAGGTCATTAGTAGCATGCCTCACCTACCGCACCTTGCTCATCACTTTCCTGCTCTAGATCTGGAGGCTGATATCCTACTCTTGCTGGATAATAATGCCCCATGCTCCTTTCTCTTCTCTGAGTCAGTCGGCGGTCCTGTAGATGGCCCAGTGGCCCTCAAATCTCCACTTGGATGGGGATAGTAGGAATTGTCAGTGACGTACAGATGCAGACGTACAGATACAGATGCCTTAGCACCATCCATTCCAAGCACTTTCCTTTAGCACCATCGAAAGCAAAAATGACGTTCCAGCCTAAAAAGCCACCTCCAATCAGTACACTTTCCCTAGGACAATCTAAATGATTGCCAACAACCACCAGATGTCCACTAAGATTACATGGGCATATGCCTCCATAACACCCTTTCCAACAGCTTCCCGACGTCCTTTGACACTGTGGAAGCAAAAATACCATTCCAACCCTAGAAGGTCACCAGAAGCGACATCCAGACTTTTACAATTGGTACCTAGAATACCTGTCAACCCTAAAAGGCCACCAGACATGACCAGCATACTTTCACTTTTGCCGCCAAGAGTACCTGTACATCCTAAAAGGCCACCAGAGGTGACCAGCAGACTTTCACCAAGAGGCTGAATTTGAAGATTGAACCTCAAACTTTGCATGTTTTGCTTTGTTTGATGCTTGATTAATGTTTACTGTTTTTCTCTTAGTTATACAGCTTACTGTTTATCTTAGTTATATAGTTATATGCTATTCAGTTAGTATTACTGTTTACTGCTTATCTTAGTTCATAGTTAATTTTTTTCTCTTCTTTTACTAGTGGAATTTACAATTCCAGGTGGGAAGTGTGGGAATTGGATAGTTACTTAGAAATTATGAGCTATCTCCTCAAGGGAATGCATTGTGGTAAATGTAGTTAAAGGTATCCTGGGAAATGTAGTCCATGTCACGTGGCCACATCTGCAATCCTGATTGGTCACTAAATTGACCCTCAAGGGGTTGGGGGAGGATTCCCTCCATTCTTGTCTGGACTCATGAACTGATAGCAGTTTTTCTTTCTCCACGAGATGGGTTAGGAGATAACCATCTTTCACCTGCAAGGCTGATAAAGAAAGGAGGGGTCATTACAGAAGAACTTTGTCACAAATGTGCCTGTTTGAAAATTTGCATAGCCATATTATGTCAGTTTTAGTCCAATTCAATTTGTAGGATGTCAGGTTTAGGGTCCTGGAAACATTTAGAGGTAGAAAGGTGATGGGGTTCAAGGAGGAATGTCACATGAATTTTCAACAAAGCGTCTTTCCCTCCATACAACTTGGCTAGATACAATCAAATCTTTTTGTCTTCCTGTAATGTAACCCTGGCAATGTTTGCTTTCCTTCTTTCTTTCATTGACTTAATTAGGTGAGATGTGGCAAGAGGCAAATGCCATTGTAACCTTGTCTGCCTCTTACTAATCTGAGCATTGTTTTCATTAGATCCTTAATGAGACAAAAAAAAAAAAAAACCAGAGGGAGGGGGAGAGATTGGAGCAATAGCTAAAAAGGGACTTGCAGAGTTCATTGATATTTTTCACTTATTCTTTCCTCAGAGAGACAGATGAAATGCATATCATCTCAGGGAAACAGCAGGGGCTGCAGCCTGTTTTTCTTTCATTCATGTACCCCAACTGACAGCTCAGGTAATTTAATTGTAGTATTACTCTTGACTGCCCTTAGAATTGTATGGATTATGTGAGGGTATCTGCAAGAGGATCAAAAAAATTACCTCGTGACAGATTTTCGGTGAGTGTCATAGTGAGCTGATATCCTGCTGATGGCATGAAACTTCATGCAATAATTTGCAAGAAAAATCAAAGCTGGATGCAGGATCTGGGAGGGAGGACAGATCATTGATTTCATTCAATAGGTCTCTGGCCAGCTGCTCCATGTGAGCAGGTTGCAGAAATTGATGTTCTGCAGTCAGTTTATGAAATGAATGATTGGGAGTGAGGGGTCCCACTAAGCTTACCCCTGCAGTGCAATCCCACAACACTAGAAGGACTTGGTGTTATTGGAGCTATTCAAGTTATTGAATAGATTCTTTTCTCTTCCCTACCTTTTTGAAAAGTTAGCCACCTTTCTTGATTAAAAGGGGTAAAGTATGTTGTAATACACGTTTTCAAATTTTCAAATTATTTTGAAGGATGATTCAAACATGATAAGCAATGATATGGAGAAAGATATAAACTTGGAATTGATTTATTCCCTAAAAGAGATATACAGCTATTGAACCAGGATATATAATTTTCTTACTGGATATAAAAACAATCTTGTTAAGGTCTTGAAAAAATTTACTGGAAGGGACAGATGAAAGGATTAATATTACTGGATGTACAAAAATTCTGTTAAAGTTCTGAAGGTTCTGTGGTTGGTGAACAGAACACTGTTCTAGGCCTCTTTTTGAAGGGATTAAAACTTCAGGGAAACTTTACAAAATTAACCTATTTGATCAGGGCTAGAAGAGAAAAATAGTCATATATAGTTTCCCTTATTGGACTTTTTCTGACAAAGAATAAATTGACAAAATATTTAGATATTTTTTTGTTTTACTGAAGAGATGAACTATGGGGAGGGGGTGGAAAGAGAGATTATATTGTACTTAGAGAAGGTATTAAGGTGTTAAAATTGCCTTTTCCTGCAGAGATAAAAGGGAAAGCTCCTTTTTTGTCTTTTCTTTTGTGCTTTTTTCAGATTTTATATTCTTTGTTTATATTTCTGTTTTTATTTCTTTCATTTATAATGCTTAATAAAATTATTTGTAAAAAATAAGAATCAACCTGGTTGCCAAAGCTGTGCGATGGAAGCCTTTTTATGCATGCCACACATGTGGCACAAATAAAAAAACCCAGGCAGGTCTTAAGTTTCATGGTAACAGGTGCCATCTTGACTTTTTGATTCTTTGTCCCCACCCCCATGAATACCCTGAATTGCCCAGTGGATCCTTTTGCTACCAAAGCAAGGAGGGGGGGGGGGGGTTGGCTATGTAAATTTGCTAATGCCTTTAGTTCCAAACAAACAAACAATAAGAAACAGAAGAAACCTTGAATTAAGTCTGTCTGCCTTGTGTGGTAGTCAAGACAAGACACCAAGAAGTACTAGTTCTACTTTAAGCCCATGTCACACTGGCCAACGGATGCAAAAAGGACACAGCGGATGAGCAAAATGTTCCATCCATTGTTATCCGCCCTCAAAAGGGGCAAAAATTTGCATAACCGGAGCGGATAACACAGATGTGGGGAGGACGCAGGGCAGATGCAAAACGGATGTGGAACAGAAGCCCAGTGGATGGAAGCGGATGAGAGCGGATGGCGCATCTGCTAGGCTTCTGGGGGACCTCAGCAAAGCGGACGCGGAACGGATACAGCGGATGCACAGCGGACACCGAACGGATGAAGCGGATGCACAGTGGATGGACAGTGGAAGCCTAATGGATGCCTGGCATTAATTGTGCATGTGGGGAGGATGCATTGCATCAGCCCCGCGGATATAACGGAAGCAGCTCGGAAGCAGGTTGCCATTCAGAGGAAAGACCTGCTTCCAGACACATCGACTGCCTTGCCTGCCCTGCCTGCATGTCTGCCTGCCAGCCTTGCTGCCAGCCTCCCAGCCAGCCTTGCTGCCAGCCGGTCTGCCTGCCAGCCTTGCTGCCTGCCTTCCTGCCAGCCTTGCTGCCTGCCTTCCTGCCAGCCTTGGTTCATGTCTGCCTGCCAGCCTTGGTGCCAGCCTTGGTGCCTGCCTCCCTGCCAGCCTTGGTGCCTGCCTTGGTGCCTGCCTGCCTGCCTGCCTTCCTGCCAGCCAGCAACCCCACAACCAAGCGGAAGCACAGCAAGCCTCAGCCATCTGCTGCCAGCCCTGGTAAGAGGGACAGGGCTACCATCCCGCTCCCTGGCCCTCACTCTGGTTCTCCTGGGGCTTCTGCAGCACGGGCTCGCTCTTCTGGGGCTGACGCTTCTGCTGCTTCTGCTTCTGGAGGAGCTAATGACAGGCACTCCAGCACCAGCCACCTCCACAGCACCTGCACCCTTCACCCCTGAGACTGAGCGACCAAGAGGAGTACCAGAGACTCATTTTTGTCTTATAGCTTGTTGTTAATAAAGTCTATTTATGATTCACACACTTGCTTCATTTCTTTTTTTTAATAAAGTTTTGGTGGAAACTTTTAGAAATGGTTCAAGCCTTTGCATGCTTGTGGGATGGGTAAGGATAGCTTTGGTATGGGTTAGGATACCTGTGGGATGGGTAACAGCTGTGGGATGGGTTAGGATAGAGTGGGATAGATAAACCTCCAGTGCAAGCATAGTGGGATTGTATGGTCCACCCTCCCAGGTGCCACACCTACGGCCCTTTATTATCAATAATAAAGTAATAATTATCCACACATGTCAACATAAACACAACTCTTTATTAAACGCCCTGTTCATTGTAGGCCAACCCAACATACATGGCCCAATCTCATCCGTTTTATGAGACAGGCTGAAGGAAGCATCCATTAAGCATTTACCATCCTGTCTTGCCACTCCACTGCTCCAGCTGGGGAGTTGCACCAGTGTTTCAGGAGGTTGCGCTGCTTCTTCGTCTCACGTGAGGCTCTTTTGGGGCCTTGCACATCCTCAGTGTCGATCAGGTTTTGCCCTTGCCTCCATTCCCCAGCCTCCATGTCCCCATTGCCTTGTTCACAGTCCACAAGCCTGTTCTGCAAGACTGGGTAGTGGGTGCGCATGAGATTGTGCAGGATGCAGCAAGCTTCCACGATCCTCCTCATGGTCTCTGGGCTATGCTGCATGTTGGTGAGAAGTAACTGGAACCTATTGGCCAGGATGCCAAAGGCGTTCTCCACCACCCGTCTTGCCCTGGACAGCCTGTAGTTGAAGATCCTCTGTTCACGGGTGAGGTATTTGGAGGTGTAGGGCTTCATGAGGTAGGTTGTGAGGGAGAAGGCATCATCCCCCACGATGAAGTAAAGCACATCTTGTGTGTCGTTGGGCAGGGGGTCTGGATCTGGGAAGCCCACCATGAGGTTGCTTTCTAGCCCCTCCTTGAGGTGACTGGTGTTGTATACCTGGGCATCTGAAGATGAGCCGTTGCCTGAAGCATCTATGTACATGAACTTGTAGTCAGCATCGACCATGGCGAAGAGGATGATGCTGAAGAAGCGCTTGTAGTTGTGATAAGTGGACCCTGATTTGGCTGGCGCTTTGCAGGCCACGTGCTTGCCATCGATGGCTCCAACGGTGTGGGGGAAGTTCCACTTCTGATACCACTGCTCTGCAACTTTCTTCCATCCTTCTTCAGTGGAGGGGCACTGGAGGAGCTCCTCCTTGTATTCTTCGATGATGGCCTGCACCACTTCTCTGACAACAAAGCTGATGGTGCTGGGTGGCACCCTCCAGCCGTACTGCATGCTCCTGTAGGTGGTCCCTGAGGCCAGGTGGCGCAGAGTGAGTGCCACCTTGAGCCCAGGTTCCAGGCTGGGCGGGAAGTTGATGTTTGTCTTGGTCAACCTGGGTGTCAGGTGCTGCACAACTTCATCAAACATGGCTGGAGTCATCCTCATGAGGTTCTGGAACGTCCGAGTGTCTTCGCTCCTGAGCTCCACCATCAGCTTGTTGTACAGTCCGTCCTCTGCTCTTCTGGTGAACCATCTTTGGACCCAGACTTTTTTTGGGTGCCTTCTTTTCTTCCCGTAGTAGAGTTCACAGAGCCTGTAAATGGTTTTGCACTGTTGCAGAACGATGGTGGCTGCCGAAAGGACTTTGTCACAATCCACGGTGGAGATGACTGGATGCTGTGGAAGATGAAGAGCCAGATGAAGGCTGCAGAGGTCTGCACCGCTGGGCTGCTGTTCTGAAAGTGAGATGCAGGCGAGTTGCTCCCCCTTTTTATAGGCAGTATAGGTTTTCCGCTAGGCATCCTCTAGGCATCCTCTAGGCATCCTGTAGACATCCTTAATATCCGAGATAGATCCCCTCTGCGAACGTTTTTTCCATTTTAAACACTTTGTTTCCATTCTGCATCCGCTAGGCATCTGTTCTGCATCCATTCCGCATCCGTTCCGCTTCCTCCCTGTGTCCGGGCGGATGCAAGTTGCGCGGATGCGCAGCGGATGCCTAGTGGATATAGCGGATGCGTAACGGATGCGTAACGGATGCCTAGCGGATGCGTAGCGGATGCAGAACGGACGAACTGGATACATTTTCCACGCAAAAGTTTGGGGCAGCCCAAAACTTTTGGAGTGGATGAAACATCCATAAACGGATGCTGGACGGATAGAGGGGAAGCCAAACGGAGGCAGTGAGTACATCGCGTTTTCGAACGGATGGCAAGGTTTTTTGTCCGTTTTACATCCTCTTGGCATCCGTTGGTTCAGTGTGACATGGGCTTTACTATAAGGTTATATTAACAGATCTTGCAGGTCTAAAAGCACCTTTCTCTTCTGTTTCCTTTACAACTCAAGAAACTAGGGAGGGTTCCTTCTGAGATATTTTGCACAAGCACATTTTTTTTTGCTGGTTAAGTTGCCTCTTCTCTGACTGTTATCTTGGCTGTAGCTCTTGCCTCATCTCCCAAGGTCATTCCCATACACCCTTACACTGCTCTGAAAGTGAGTTTACTGGATTATAAGATGTGAGCAGGATAGGATAGGGACTTGTTTCTTTTTGTAACAACTCTGTTTCCTGTAATTTCCTGCTTGAGAAGCTTACTCTTGCCCAGAAGAAGCAGGATCCAACAGCTTCTCTAATGAGCTGGTTTCCTGCAGTGTACATATGGCATGAACAATGAATTCTTCCAGGTAGGGAAGCATTGAGTTTCAGCTTGTCAAGTAAAGTACTTCAAGCTCAACCATTTCATTTAAATTAACTAATTGGGGAAAGGAGAAGTAGTGGAACATAACAAGAATAAAAAAAGGAAATGCATTAATGGTAAGCATAAATTAAATCAAAGTTATTAGATTATTAGATTCCATCTGATGTGTTTATATGCTGTAATAGAATGATCTTATATCACACAGGTAGAAGCCAAATGCTTCTAATTCAGCTTTTTACTGACAGATCCTTTATATATGCATTAAAAGAAGTAGCATGGAGCTGACTGTGTGAATGAATATAAGTAAAAGAGCTGATGCAATCTTCAATTCTCTTGCTAAAGAAAAAGTCATCATAAAGGTTTCACTTGTTATATTTTCAATAAACATTTTGAAGCATTTCTCTCTTTTTAAAATTTGTAATGCTGATCTTTAACACTTTTTAAAAATTTGGTTTGTTTCAGAACTTTCAGTTAAAGCTTCTTCCTTTTTGCAATTGCTTCACTCATTCACATATCTTCATGAATCAATATCTATTTTTCCCTACAAAAATGTGCTAAGATGAAAAAACAATACAACCTTAACATAAATAAGAAACGTGAACACAAATAATAGTTTCTCAATATTATTAGTCTTTAGAAACTACGATATCAACTCAACTACTATATCAACTCTCAGATGGGGAGATTATTAGAAACTGAAGTGATTGAGATTCATCTTTGAGTTTGCAACATTAGTTGCAATAGTTCATCAAAACTGTTCCTCAGAACTGGATAGGATTATGGATCAATTACTATCAATATTTGTGTATTATTTATTTATTTTATTTTGTTTTGCGATTATAAGATAATAGGTATAAGAATAGAATAGAATAGAATAGAATAGAATAGAATAGAATAGAATAGAATAGAATAGAATGGAATGGAATAGAATAGAATATTTTATTGGCCAAGTGTGATAGGACACACAAGGAATTTGCCTTGGTGTAAATACTCTCAGTATACATAAAAGAAAAGATACATTTGTCAGGAGTCGAGAATCATAAGGTATGACACTTAATGATAGTCATAGGATACAATAAGCAATCAATCATACTAGGAAACAGTCAATCTAAATTATAAGTATACAAGCGACAAAGTTACAGTCATACATTCACAAGTGGGAGGAGATGGGTGATAAGGAATGATGACAAGATAAACAGTAATAGTAGCACAGACTTTGTAATAGTTGAACAGGATTGAGAGAATTATTTGTTCAGCAGAGTGATGGCTTTTGGGAAAAAAAACTGCTCTTGTGTCTAGTTGTTCTGATGTGCAGTGCTCTATAGCATTGGTTTGAGGGAAGGAGTTGAAACAGTTTATATCCGGGATGTGAGGGGTTTGTAAATATTTTCACAGCCCTCTTTTTGACTTCTGCAGTATACAGGTCCTCAACTGAAGGCAGGTTGGTAGTAATTGTTTTTTCTGCAGTCCTAATTACTCTCTGAAGTCTGTGTCTGTCCTGTTAGGTTGCAGAACCAAACCAGACAATTATAGAGGTGCAGATGATAGACTCAATCATTCCTCTGTAGAACTGGATCAGTAGCTCCTTGGGCAGTTTGAGCTTTCTGAGTTGGTGCAGAAAGAACATTCTTTGTTGTGCTTTTTTGATGACGTTTTTGATGTTAGGTGTCTATTTTAGGTCATGTGATATAGTAGAACCTAGAAATTTGAAGGTCTCTACTGTTGATATGGTGTTGTCTAGTATTGTAAGAGGTGGTAGTACAGGAGGGCTTCTTCTAAAGTCTACCGCCAACTCTACTGTTTTGAGTATGCTCAGTTCCAGATTGTTCCGGTTACACCATGAGGCAAGTTGTATAACCTCCTGTCTATATGCAGATTCATTGTTGTCTCGAATGAGACCAATCACTGTTGTGTCATCAGCAAACTTCAGTATTTTAACAGATGGATCATTTGAGATGCAGTCATTGGTATATAGGGAGAAGAGAAATGGAGAAAGCACACAGCTTTGGGCGGGCCCTGTGCTGATTGTACAGGTATTGGATGTGATTCTGCCTAGCTTCACCTGCTGCTTCCTGTCTGTTAGGAAGCTTATGATCCACTTGCAAGTGTGTTTAGGTACTGATAGTTGTTTTAATTTTCTTAGAAGAGTGTCTAGAATGATGGTATTGAATGCTGAACTGAAGTCTACAAAGAGGACCCTTGCGTAGGTATTTGGAGATTCAAGGTGTTGTAGGATGTAATGCAGAGCCATTTTAACAGCATCATCAGTCGATCTATTTGCTCGGTATGCTAACTGCATGGGATATAACAGTGGATCCATGATGGTTTTCAGGTGGGACAGCACAAGCCTTTCAAAGACTTTCATAACTACAGTGTTCGAGCAACTAGTCTGTCGTCATAAACATAGTTATGAATGCATGAAATGGATCCATATAAGAAAAAAGAAGAAACAATAGGACAGTGACGGTAGGCAAATTGGTGCGCTTATGCACGCCCCCTACAGACCTCTTAGGAAAGGGGTGAAGTCAATAGTAGATAGTTTAAGGTTAAAGTTTTTGGGGTTTGGGGAAGAAACCACAGAGTCAGGTAGAGTATTTCAGACATTGACCACTCTTTGCTGAAATTTCTGAAATTTCCTGCAATCAAGTTTATTTCTTGCAATTAACTTTAGATACTTACTTTTCACTCTTTTAGCTTGATACTGCACCAAGAACCCTGACAGATAAATCTGGAAGGGATTAACACTGTATTTATCCAACTAATTGCAACCAATCAATATGACTTGTTCCTTCATAAATAGTTCATACATAAAACCCCCATCCCGTTAGGTATTCAAGTAATTGACCAGAAGAGGCCACTGATAAATCCAGAGACTCACACAGCACAGATTAATTCATTTTATCCATTAACCATAATAGACTCTTGAAACTCTGCATAAATTCTCTTTCTCCCTTTGATTTTACCAAAAGACTATACAGCCTTGGTCTTTGCATGTGATTCATCTTGAAAGGATTCCCTGTTTAATGTTTTTTCTTTGGTAGAAATCCACCAGCTATAACCCATATTAGATCTAATGAACCCATGGGGTTGCTATGGACAACGTGAAATTGATTTTCTATTATCTTAAACTTATTTTAATATAGCAGTAACAATAATAGCAGCACATGCTTTGTGCCATCTGAAAGAATGATAAGGGATGGTTCTAATTTCCTTGTTTTTGAAGATGCATTAATCCATATGGTTTAATGTTACTTACCTACTTACTGATTTATTTACCACTCTTATTATTTTTTTACAAATAACTCAGGGTGGCAACTCATCTTTTATTTTCCCAACAATAACAACCCTATAAGTGAGTTGGGCTGAGAGAGAGTGAATCACCCAAAGTCACCCAGATGACTTTCATGGCTAAGGCAGGACTATATCTCATGGTCTCTGACTTTCTAGCCTGGTACCAACTGGCTCTCTGTCCTACTGTTGTCACCTTTTGAATGAACATCAACAGAATTGCTAATATTTACATATTCCTAACTCCTTTTTAATACAATTAGCTGAATAGGAGCTATTTGAGAAAGTTAGAACCATATTATCTATGAATAAATTTAGAAGATTTGTCCTCACTACCTTTGACTCTGATTATTAGAGAGAAGTGCTATAGACATATTAAATAAAGATTATAAAGGGCAGCCCTGTTTAAGACCTCTTGAAATCATAGTATAATTTGAGTTGTAATTGTTAAGTCCTATCTGAGCTATCTGGACCAACAAAAGCTACCTAGCTGTAGTTGGCCCATACATGGGATTAATCATTTTATGAAAGTGAGATCTATATTTAAGTTTCTTTGATAGTTGCTTTAAAAATTGTGGTTCCAAAGAATCAAAAGCTTTAAGAATATGCAACAAGACATAGCTAATTAACATATATTCATGTTTAATAGTTTTCTTCTAGGGATAGATATATTTCTTTTGGGGATAAAACTTGAGTAGTCCATTTGCATAATTTTCTTCCAGTTGGGAGTTAGCTAATCATTTGGTGAACACTGAGAAATGAGATGGGTCTGTAGGACATCATTTCCTGAGAATCTTTACCTGATTCAAGCACCAGGGTTATCTGGAACTCCTCTCAAAATTTCACCAGGAGCAAGATATTCTGTGAGAGTAAAAAGAGCTTTTTATTTGTAAAATTTTGCTGACAGTCAATCAGTACTTCATGGCTTTTCATTTTTAAAAGCTATAAAAACTTTAAAAATTTCTGAAAGGATATTTTACATATCTGGAGTTCGTTCTGGGAACACTAATCTACTTAACTGTTGGCTTATTTTAATTATTGATTGATTTGCTTCTGGAAAGAAACAAATTATTTGTTTATATCTTTAGTTTTGGTCACTGTTTGAGCACTACTATCCTTAATTACATTGGTAAGGATTTAAAAAAAACCATTAAAAAAATTAACTCAATAGAATTCTAATTTTTTTCTCATCATATTCATAATATCTTTGTTTAGCGATAATAATTTGAAATGTAATTTTATCTGTCTCCAAAACTTCTAATTCTCACCTTTTATTTTCTAGGTGTTTATACATGTTAGCTGATGCAGGTCTTTTATATTTTGCTAGTAAAATATTAATTCATGAATAAAGCTTGTTATTTGTGATCTTACTCATCTTGCTCATCTAATATACATGCCTCCTCTTAATTCTGCCTTCATCCTATCTTATTCTTACTGGTGTTTCTTGGAAAAATCTTCAACATTTGAGCTAATTATTGCTCTACTGCTATGTTACAAAGTAAAATAGGGTTAACTCTTCAATCATAAGGCAAGGAACTTCAATAACCATATCTAATTAAGAATAAGGTTCTTTTGGGGATAGCCTAATATCATTTTAGCTCACTGCAAATAGTTCAAAACAAGCCCAGATACTCATGTATAATATAGCCTGGAGAGAAATTTATATGTCTCTGAATAAAAATTATGCTATTTTTACTATAGAGGTGGCTACAAATCCATGTCCAAGATTATGCATTAAGTTCTGAAATCTCTTAAATATTTGAATAAAGGGCTTTAATGCATCAATATTAACGATTCCTGCCAATGTGTATATTAATTTCTTTTCAAACTCAGAGAGCACCAAGGACCCCTCATTTCAACCTTGAGTTACAAATATTTTCCTTAATTTCTTTTGCCTTTTTCATAATCTTTTGTAGATATCCAATCTGGCCTTGTTTAACAGTGTATTTAAACAGCAAAGTTAATGTCTGCAGTAAATTTTGGTCTGTGTTTGTGTCATGTCGTGTCATGTCATGTCATGTCATGTCATGTCATTTCATGTCATGTCCGTCCATCCATCCATCCATCCATCCATCCTCTATCTATTTCCTATATAGATAGAGGAAATATAATATATTTTAGAATATTTTGAGCCTTGAAATTTATCCCAGTTTTGAACAGAATAGCTACTGCCCTTGGTTTATTGAACCTTTTTGCCTGCTTATCAAAATATCTCTAATTCAGTTTATTTTTGTGTCTGTTTCTTGAAGCATAACCACAAGGAGCTTGAATTGCTCAAAATTTTTGTATTCAATCATCATTACCTAAAGCTTTGAATGCCATATTCAGAGTTGCTCTTCTTTTTTTGTGTCAGGATTTATCAGGATTATCAATTAATTTTCTGAGTTCTCATTTATATTCTTTTTAGTCACCTTAAAAATCCCAAAGGAGGCATTTAGGAACTTAAGAATTCCAATAATATATAATTAACCCCACCCAATATTTATAATGAATTGCAGCTTTTAAAATTAAAATCATTGCAAAGCTCAGCTTTTGATTTCAGTAGTAAAATCTAATACAAACTAAACTTAAATAACAATAGCATGTAGACTTATATATTGCTTCACAGTGCTTTACAGTCTTCTCTAAGAAGTTTACAGTGTCAGCATATTGCCCCTGGGTCCTCATTTTAATCACTACAGAAAGATGGAAGGCTGAATCAACCTTGAGCCAGTAAGAATTGAACAGCTGAACTGATGGCAGACAGCAGTCAGCAGAAGTAGCCTGCAGTACTGCATTCTAACTACCATGTCATCATGACTCTTAAAGAAAAGAGAATAGAAAGAAAAAATAAAAATTGTAAAAAAAAAGAAGAGAGAAGAAAGAGAAGAATAAAGAAAGAGAAAAGAAATATATGAAGAAGTGGTTTCCAACCTTTATCACAATAAATATAAACAGTATAATGACTTTTCATCCCCACTAGAGTTACAAACATTTAACTCTTCATCTCATCTCATATCACTTATCCATAAAACACCATCTTTTTAGTCCTAGTGTCAGCAGAAAATTCATAAGAGGTTGCCAGAAATAACGAAACATCCTGTTTTAAGCTTGATCAAATAAACCATGTTTATATCTCTTCCTTTACTTCTAAAGCCCCTGTCACACTGCACCAACAAAGAGGATGTAAAATGGACAAAAAAGCTTGCCATCCATTGGTTAATGTGATGTACTCACTGCCTCCATTTTGCTTCCTCTCTATCCGTCCAGCATCCGTCTATTGACGTTTCATCCGCTCAGAAAGTTTTGAGCTGCCCAAAACTTTTGCGTGGAAAATGTATCCAATTCGTCCGTTATGCATCCGCGAGGCATGCGCTACGCATCCATTCTGCATCCGTTACGCATCCGCTATATCCGCTAGGCATCTGCTGCACATCCGCGCAACTCGCATCTGCTCAGACGCAGGGAGGAAGCGGAACGGACGCAGAACGGATGCAGAACAGATGCAGAACAGATGCCAAGCGGAAACAAAGCGTTTAAAATGGAAAAAACATTCGCAGAGGGGACCTATCTCGGATATTAAGGATGTCTAGAGGCTGCCTAGAGGATGCCTAGAGAATGCAAAGGGACACCTATACTGCCTATAAAAAGGGGGAGCAACACATCTGGATCTCACTTTCAGAACAGCAGCCCTGCGATGCTGACCTCTGAAGCCTTCATCTGCCTCTTCCTCTTCCACAGCATCCAGTCATGTCCACCGTGGATCATAACACAGTCCTTTTGGCAGCCACCATCCTTCTGCAACAGTGTGAAGCCATCTACAGGCTCTATGAACTCTACTGCGGGAAGAAAAAGGGGCGGCCAAGAAGCGTCTGGATATGAAGATGGTTCACCAGAAGAGCAGAGTACGGATTGTACAACAAGCTGATGCTGGAACTCAGGAGCGAAGACACTCGGGCATTCCAGAACTTCAAGAGGATGACTCCAGCCATGTTTGATGAACTTGTGCAGCGCCTGACACCCAGGTTGACCAAGACAAACACCAACTTCCGGCCCAGCCTGGAACCTGGGCTCAAGGTGGCACTCACTCTGCACCACCTGGCCTCAGGGACCACCTACAGCAGCATACAGTACGGCTGGAGGGTGCCACCCAACACCATCAGCATTGTGGTCAGAGAAGTGGTGCAGGCCATCATCAAAGAATACAAGGAGGAGCTCCTCCAGTGCCCCTCCACTGAAGAAGGCTGGAAGAAAGTTGCAGAGCAGTGGTATCAGAGGTGGAACTTCCCACACACTGTTGGAGCCATCGATGGCAAGCACGTGGCCTGCAAAGCACCAGCCAAGTCGGGGTCCACTTATTTCAAATACAAGGGCTTCTTCAGCATCATTCTCTTCGCCATGGTCGATGTTGACTACAAGTTCATGTACATCGATGCTTCAGGCAGCAGCTCATCTTCAGATGCCCAGGTATACAATGCCAGTCACCTCAAGGAGGAGCTGGAACGCAACCTCATTGTGGGCTTCCCAGATCCAGAACCCCTGCCCAACGACACACAAGATGTGCCCTACTTCATCGTCTTCTCCCTCACAACCTACCTCATGAAGCCCTACACCTCCAAATACCTCACCCGTGAAGAGAGGATCTTCAACTACAGGCTGTCCAGGGCAAGGCGGGTGGTGGAGAACACCTTTGGCATCCTGGCCAACAGGTTCCAGGTACTTCTCACCAACATGCAGCATCACCCACAGACCGTAAGGAGGATCATGGAAGCTTGCTGCATCCTGCATAATCTCATGCGCACCCGCTACCCAGTCTTGCAGAACAGGCTCGTGGACCTCCAGCAAGGCAATGGGGACATGGAGCCTGGGGAATGGAGGCAAGGGCGAAACCTGATAGACACTGAGGATGTGCAAGGCCCCAACAGAGCCTCACGTGAAGGGAAGAAGCAGCGCAACCTCCTGAAACACTGGTGCAACTCCCCAGCTGGAGCGGTGGAGTGGCAAGACAGGATGATAGATGCTTAATGGATGCTTCCTTGAGGCTGTCTCATCACACGGATGAGATTGGGCCATGTATGTTGAGTGGCCCTACAATGAACAGGGCATTTAATAAAGAGTTGTGTTTATGTTGACATGTGTGGATGATTGATTATATTGTTATTGATAATGAAGGGCCATAGGTGTGGCACCTGGGATGGTGGACCATACAGTCCCACTATGCTTGCACTGGAGGTTTATCTATCCCACAGCTATTACCCATCCCAAAGGTAGACCTGCCCATCCCACAGGTATCCCTGCCCATCCCACAGCTATCTCAACCCATCCCACAGCTATCTTAACCCATCCCACAAGCATGCAAAGGCTTAAACCATTTCTAAAAGTTTCCAGCAAGACTTTATTAAAAAAAAGAAATGAAGCAAGTGTGTGAATCAAAAATAGACTTTATTAACAACAAGCTATGAGACAAAAATGAGTCTCTGGCACTCCTCTTGGTCGCTCAGTCTCAGGGGTGAAGGGTGCAGGTGCTGTGGAGGTGGCTGGTGCTGGAGTGCTTGTCATGAGCTCCTCCAGCAGCAGAAGCAGCAGAAGCCCCAGCCCCAGAAGAGCGAGCCCATGCTGCAGAAGCCCCAGCAGAACCAGAGTGAGGGCCAGGGGGCGGGATGGTAGCCCTGTCCCTCTTGCAAGGGCTGGCAGCAGATGGCTGAGGCTTGCTGTGCTTCAGCATGGTTGTGAGGTTGCTGGCTGGCAGGGAGGCTGGCAGGAACCAAGGCTGGCAGGAAGGCTGGCAGGGAGGCAGGCACCAAGGCTTGCAGGCAGGCAGGCACCAAGGCTGGCAGGAAGGCTGGCAGGAAGGCTGGCAGGGAGACAGGCACCAAGGTTGGCAGGAAGGCTGGCAGGGAGGCAGGCACCAAGGCTGGCAGGCAGACTGGCTGGCACCAAGGCTGGCAGGCAGACTGGCTGGCAGCAAGGCTGGCAGGCAGGCAGACAGCAAGGCTTGCAGCAAGGCTGGTAGGCAGGCAGACAGCAAGGCTGGCAGGGAGGCTGGCAGAGAGGCTGGCAGCAAGGCTGGCAGCAAGGCTTGCAGGCAGACATGCAGGCAGACATGCAGGCAGGACAGGCAAGGCAGTCGATGTGTCTGGAAGCAGGTCTTTCCTCTGAATGGTGACCTGCTTCCGAGCTGCTTCCGTTATATCCGTGGGGCTGATGCAATGCATCCTCCCCGCATGCGCAATTAACGCTCGGCATCCGCTAGGCTTCCGCTGTGCATCCGCTGTGCATCCGCTCTGCATTCACTGTATCCGTTCCGCGTCCACTTTGCTGAAGTCCCCCGGAAGCCTAGCGGATGTACCATCCACTCCCATCCGCTTCCATCCGCTGGGCTTCCGTTCCGCATCCGCTTTCCATCCGCCCTGCATCCTCCCCCCGTCCGTGTTATCTGTTCCGGTTATGCAAATTTTTGCCTCTTTTGAGAGCGGATAACAACGGATGGAACATTTTGCTCGTCCGTTGTGTCCGTTTTGCATCCGTTGTGTCCGTTTTGCATCCGTTGGGCAGTGTGACAGGGCCTTAACAGTCTTAAACAATCTATTTCAGTAAAGTATTGTCATAGGATTTGATTTCTCTTCATTTCTTCTTTGTCCCATTGGACAGAATTCTTCAAGGCTTTCAGAATCTTAAATTTAAAATCTGAAATATAGAAATAAGGCTCTGAATCTTAAACTTAAAAATGAAGTTCTTAAAGTTTGTTTCAACTTAGTATAAATAACAATTGTTCAGTGTAGAAAATGTTACATAATGTAATAACTCAGATGTGGGTTAACAAGGCCTCTAATAGCCATACTAGAAAAGGTTACAAACAAATTTGGAATAATGAAACAACAGAGCCAGAAACCATAATTCTATTACATTTGGGCAGACTTCATTATCTTAATTGTAATACATTTATTATATCAGATATTTATTATATGTGGCAAAGATGTTTATTATCTATTTCTCTTTATATTTTTTTTTACATTTTAGCCATTCCTCCACCTCACTTCCCACAAACCATGCATTTATGCTATTCAGATACTTGATAATGTTAATTACTGTCTAACAAAATCAAACAAAAAAAACCCCATGGAGTTATTTACACGAGTTCAATCACACTCATATATGTATGAATGCATATGTTTTTCTTGGCTATTCCCCCTCCCCCAATATGTAGAATTTACCAGGATACCTTTCAAGCATAGGAGTTGGGAAAAGAGTTACCATTTAATGGTGGAAAAAACAATCTATGCTTGATTTGAAGCAATGGATTGTTCATAACTGTTTTCACTGTTTGAATTAAAGTGTGGTTTTCTTTCTGTATTTTGTGCACAAAGGAACAAAAAAAAAAAACTTTTGAGAGATAGGGTCAGAATTCTGAAGTTGTTCTGATTATAGCCTGGTCTTACCACTCCTTTCCCCCCCTTTTCTCCCTTGATGATGATGAAGTTTGAAGTTACATTTTTTTTCATTATCCCTGTTGTGTATACATACATTTAGTTCAACATAAATAATAAATAAGTAAATGAAGGCAAGGTAAATGGTCCAAAAATGAAGTCTATGCTAGTCTCTGATGCATTGTAAAATTGGAGTACTTCTCTTTTTATGTGCTATTGCTCTTAATTGTAAGATGAGAGATGCTGGGGCAGTTCCAGAAAACTATGTAGGAAAATTCTCTCATGATATAGTTCTTCTATGAGTGCCAATTATATCACTGCTGAACTGCTACTGCTTCTGCAGAAATTTCTTCTTTCATTGGTTTCCTTTTATGATGGAATAAAATACTGATAGATACATGTCCTTATATACCTTATTATAAATCAGCATTTCTAGCATCAAACCTAAAAATGTAGTTGAACTATAATAAACAAAAAAAAGACTTAATTTTGGAAAAAGACAGAGAAAAGTTTAGTTCTTTCTGAAGATCTCAGACCTGGAAATTTTCTTCCAACATACAACACTATATACCAACATACAACATACAACAATATACAAAAATACAACACCCATCATACGGTTCTCTTTCAGGGCAAGCAGGGTTAAATAAAAAGCAGAAAAAGAGTTAGAAGCAGTAAGCTAATCACACACAAAAAGATAGGAAATAAAACAGGTAAGACCAATTTACTGAATCTAATTTAATTCAATACGATTAACTATATTTCCATAATTTTCTGTTCTTTGAAAATCATTCTTTTGTTCTTTTAAGTTCTTTTTGAGGATCTCATTAACTTTATCAGCCATAATTTTTTTTAGTCTGCCTGTTCCTCTCAACCTATTTGCTCTTCCTTTGTATATTTGTTTTGTAGTTTGATTCTCTTTATATGACTTAGATACCTCAGTGTAGTTATTTCACACTGGAAACACGCCTCTCTATACAATTCATGTTATTTCAGTGCTCCATGCCTTTCTTCATTCTTACTACTTCTGTTTCTTCTGACATATCTAACTCTTACTGTCTCATGACAAATTGAGTCAAAGAAACTTGTCTTGCACAGCCTTTTCTAATTTCTTTCTATAAACATTCATTTTTCCCAACAGACCACTGTTGTCTGATCTTTAGCAAGTACTTGACTTTTACTTACAAAAGTTACAAAAAGTGAACTTTTTATTTTGATTTTTATATATAATTTGGAACCATTTACTTTATTTCCCCCATGAGACACAATTACATTGGTCTAGTTTTTTCATCAGACCTGTCAGTCAGTCAGCCTGCCTATTGATCCATTGATCCATTCCTCCTTCCTCAATCTATCATAATTCAACCTCTTGACAATTACACATCATAAAAGAGGAATCTAATCAATCATACCCACACATGATATATCAATGGGTTCTCATGAATCAATATAATCCAAAATAACTGCTCCAGAATTGCAAAAAAAGAAAAGAAAAAGAAAAGAAAAGAAAAGGGCATATAAAGTAGATCTTTCAAGAATGTAAGCAGGTTTCGGACCATAAATCATATCATATATTTGCAGAACATGATTAAGGAATTAAGCATGGGAAAAGGTAAAGAATAGCCTTTTAGCATTTGGAAAGAGAAACGAAAAGAGGCATCTTCATGGAAGAAAATGAACTGGTGCTCTCCTTCTGCCTAAGGCTTACCTGGAGAGATATCTTTGCAGGTTGTTTTATTCTCAAGCATCTGCAGCAATCAGCTCAGTAGGGAGTGGCAGGCAAACTGGTCCCTGATTGATGCTGGCAACAGCAAGAGCTTATTATCTACCTGCAATCAAGAGGGCATTTTACTACTGTGTTTCTTTGAGTCTCAGCAGCTCCCACAGAGCCCTTAATGCTGGAGATTAAACCCTGACCGATGTTTGACAACATATATTAACCCCACCATAACAGAAGAGAATCCCAAGAGCCCTGCTGTGCCAAGCTATTTGCAATCTACCAAAGGCTATTTAAAGCCTAGGGAAAAAATGTTATTAAAAGCTACTGTCACAGTGATGGCATTTCCCAGGACAACCCCAGAGCTATACTATTCATAACAGGCTGGATTCTGTGTAAAAATAGTTTTAAGTAGTAATTGATAACCTGCCACAGATAATGACCATGCATTTATTCATTTTGCTGCCTGTATAAATTGAGAAGATCCAAGTAAGTTACTATTTCTCAGGAGTTTAAAAGAAAATGTTGCAGGTGCACAGGTAAACCAAAAGCTACCATTAAACAGAACAAAACACTGACTCTTTTTCTTCCTGCTTTTATGAGCAAAATAAAGGATGAAATAAAGGATTTTTATCTACTTCGATGAAAACACATGTTTGTTTTTGCTAGGACCAGTTCCTGAACTCTTTGTCTTCATTTGATTTTGGCCTCAGATGCAATAAAAACAAACTGGACATCAAGCCTGCCTTTGTTCTAGATAGATTTGAGAACCAGACAGGCATAGGAATTTAAAACAATCTCTCTCTTTCTCTCCTTCTTCCTCTTCCCCCCTCCTTCCCTCCCTCCCCCTCTCTCTCTCTTTCTCTCTCTCCCCCCAAACCCTAGCAAGCCAAAAGAAAACAGATTTACTTAGCATCCTTCATAAACTGCCAAACAGAATGCACTGAAGCAGGTGTGAAAGTAAAGGACATACAATCAAATGGCAATGCAAAACATTGATTAGTATCCATTGTGAGTACAGCCAAGTGACAGACCATTAAAACTATATTAAACAAATTGTCACCTTCTCTTTAGTGATTACACTTTGTATAAGAAAGCGAGAAAAGGAAATATAATTGAAAAAATCTCTGGACATTTATATCATAAACAAAACATATCTCCCCAGCATTTATTATGTTACTTGAAAATCCTTTTCCTTATCCTTCTGTTAAAAAATTAGTAATTCAAATGTTGACAAATTGCCTTTATCAACAATTCATTGCTAGTCTGCTGCTACATTTCTAGGTTTGTCCTTCCAATGTTGCATTGTAATTCTTTTGGCCCACCTACGGCTGCACGAAAAGGCCATATTTCTCGATGTCTTGATAAATACCAAATACTAGGGACACAGCCAAGAAAAACATATGCATCCTTGATAAGTAGCAATTAGTCTTGGAGATTTTCAACTCACCACCTCTGAGGTGCCAGCATGAGATGCCAAATACAGTATTTGACATGAAACTATTAACCACATTTTAATTCTTGAGAATAGTTTCATATGTTTTAAAAACCAGCTTTTACTTTAAAAAAAAAAGAACAGGATATTCAAACCCATTTTTCAAAAAATCAGGCAAATAAACAGCACTTATTTCATCTACTTTTCCCCCTACTTATAAAGTTAGGCTATTGTTTTAAGAGCAAGAATTAAATCTCCTAAGATTTTTAACAAACATAGCATCTGAAATTTAAGTTTACAAGTTTTAAAAATGCATCTTTGGCTTCATCAGAACTAAAATAGCTCAAGATACATAACATGACAAATATTTCAGTTTATGCAAAGAAAGAATTTACTAGCTATTCCAATGGTATCTCAATGTGTCAGCTTTTCATGTTTTAAAAGATCAAAACCAGATCTGCAACCTGATATTTTCCATATATCATTAAATGCACTGTTACTAATCCTGGAACAAACATGGACAATAATACTAGCAAGATTAAATAGAAAGAGCTGCAAAATGAATTAAATCCAGGCTCAGTTTTAGGCTAAGGCTGAGAAGGCATTGGCCTAAATGCCAAAGCTTAGGAGGTGCCAACACCATCTATCCTTCTAAGTCACTGTAGATGAAAATCTTCACATTGGAGTGCCATTAGTTAATATGGCTTAGGCATACAGTATATCTTTGAACAGCCACTGTTTAAATCAATAATGAACAATCTTAAAAGTTTTTTTCCTGATGCACTGGGAACTGTATATTAGAAACTGGACATATGAAAGAATAATCAGAAAAAATACAGATAGAATAGAGAAGATATTTAAAAAGTAAAAATAAATAGTATAATCTGTTTTTAATAAGGCTTAGGTCTGGCATGGATTTTTTTTTTTATGGGGATGCAGGTGCAGTCTTGATCGTACATGATGTCTGAGAAGTCTTGGGACAGATAAGAGAACTTATTGGATTGATAAGCTTTTCTCATGTTGCGTGAGAATGCTGGTAGTAACCATGCCAAAAACATTTGGAAGATGTTAGATTATGAATAATTGTATGAAACTCTTGTGGAACATTTATTTATTTGTCCCTGAAAATTTGCTTTGTGATACAACTGCAGGACATAAATTACCTAGATATCAGTGTTGGTGTTTTATGTACACCATAAATTTAATTCCAAACTTGAGCTACCATTAGGGTGATGGAGTAAGACAGCATGAGTAAATAGTGATTATTCATTTTTTAAATCTAGTCACCCTAAGAAAATCTAACTTATTTTAAAAAGCAGATCAAGTATTCTAAGCAATCTATTACTTAGTTAAGCCCCTGTCACACTGCACCAACGGATGGAAAGAGGATGTAAAACGGAGAAAAACACTTGCCATCCGTTGGTTAACACGATGCTTCCGTTCTGTACTCACTGCCTCCATTTTGCTTCCTCTCTATCCATCCAGCATCCGTCTATTGACATTTCATCCGCTCAGAAGGTTTTGAGCTGCTCAAAACTTTTGAGCGGAAAATGTATCCAATGCATCTGTTCTGCATCCGCTAGGCATATGGGGGACATCCGTTCTGCATCCGTTACACATCTGCTATATCCGCTAGGCATCCGCTGCGCATCCGTGCAACTCAAATCCGTTCCAGCGGTAAACGGATGCAGGGAGGAAGCGGAACGGACACGCAGCATTAGTAGCACAGACGGAGAAAGGATGAAAGTGTATGCAGCTACGCATTCACGTCATCCACTACGCATCCACTCTGCATCCGCTCTGCATCCTCTACGCATCCGCTCTGCATCCTCTACGCATCCGCTCTGCATCCTCTACACATCCTCTATGCATCCTCTATGCATCCTCTACGCATCCGCTCTGCATCCGCTTCCATCCGCTAGGCTTCTGTTCCGCATCTGCTTTCCATCCGCTCTGTGTCTTCCCCCCGTCCGTTCCTTTCCGTGTTATCTGCTCTGCTTATGCAAATTTTTGCCCCTTTTGAGAGCGGATAACAATGGATGGAACATTTTTCTCATCCGCTGTGTCCTTTTTACAAACGTTTTGCATCCATTGGGCAGTGTGACAGGGCCTTTACTTGTGTGAAAGTGGACAAAAGCGAATAAAAACTATGGTTCTAAAAAAAAGTTTGCAGGAGCAACATTCATCAATATTGAACTGAGTTGGATTGGGGTTCTGGGACAAAGCAGGAACTCATTTGCTGATTGAGCAAACAAGGATATTTGTCAGGAAAGTTTGTGGGAATGTGAATGGGAGTTTGCAAGAAACTCCAAATAGCATGGAGAGTAAACAAAGCTTTGTGTGCCCATTGTGTGCAAGTTTATCTTTATGAAGATTGTTGAGTTTCCGAAGAATGAGACTCGAGACCAGCGTAACTTCAGCTCTTTCATTTAGTTGCTAGATTCCATCTGAGCCAGGAGCCACGACAGCCCTTTTTATAGAGAGGCTGCTTGCGGCTCACGGCCAATGATGGCTCCTTGATTCTCCCGCTGCTGAGGTGGCCAATCATAGGCCAGCTATTATTGGCCAATCAGCATCAAGTAGAACACCAATCAGCTTCCAGTGTTTGTGGGCCAATAGGAATAGAGTATTTGAAGTATGTTAATATGTAACACCCCTCCTCTCTTGGTTCGGTCCTACCTTACGTAGTCACGTAAGTAGGCGGGGCTTTTATGTTGTCCAGTTGACCTGCGCAGTTTAGTTGTGCTGTTGTCTTTGGCGGGTTCGGATGGGATTGCTGATTCTCCCGTCCTTCTCTGTGGAACCTCATGGAAGGTGGAGTCAGCCATGCCGCTTCCGCCTGGCCTACCCAGGTTGGTAGAGTCAGCTCGGCTGCTCCCTTCCGGAGTGGCTTCTTGGTCTTCTTGTGCCTCTTGTTCCTCTTTGCCGAAGTCTTCTTCAGGTAAGTCGTTGTTTCTTTCTGAGTTTATTTGTGAATGTGGTTTGTGGGTTGTGTTTTGATTTTGCGGTGTTTCTTGTTCTGCCGGAGGGTTTCCCCCTCCCCTCTTATTTGTGTTTGAGGGGTCTCCCCTCTCTCTGGTTGGCTTGTTAATGTTTTTGTTTAATGTTTGCTGTGGTTCTGGCATGTGTGTGTGTTGTTCTTTGTGCCTGGGTGTGTCAGTGGTTCGTTCCAATGTTCTTGAACTTAATTGATCAATGTGTCTCCTCCAGCTTCTACCATTGTCCGTTTCTAATCTATATGACTGGGGTCCTGTTATTTGTGTTATTTTTGCCAGTACCCACAGTGGGTGTCTGTTGAGATTTTTAGCATAGACTAGGTTTCCTGGTTCGAATGTGCGGTGTCTGCTGGAGGACTCTATTGGTTTTTCAGAGCTGTATGTGGGGATACAGCTATCCAAATGTGATCTTAATTTTCTGCCCATTAATAATTCTGCTGGGCTTTTATTTGTAGTAGAGCTCGGTGTGATGTGTTGTATGGTGAGCATTTAAAGCATTTAATTAATTTTCTCTTGTATGTCTCCTAATTTTTCTATGGTTTCTTTGGTATATCGGACCATGCATTCTGCCTGCCCATTCGTAGCCAGTTAGCTGGCACTGTCAAAGCATGTCTTATTCCGTGTTCGGCGAGGAACTTTTCAAATGTCAGTGCTGTGAACTGCGGGCTGTTATCTGAAACTAAAAAGTCCAGTAACCCATATATGGTGAAAAGTTTTCTCAGTTGTTTGATAACTGCTTCTGTAGTTGTTGAGTTCATGACGCTTACTTCCAGCCAATTTGAGTAAGCGTCTACTATGATTAAAAATGTGTGTCCTTTTGTAGGCCCTGCGAAATTTATGTGAATTCTTGACCAGGGCCCCCTCGGTGTTTCCCAGTCTACTATAGGTGCTGAAGGAGGTGCAGGTTGGGATCTTTGGCATTTCTCGCAGGTTTCTATCCATTTCCCAATATCCTTATCCATCCCTGGCCACCCTGGCCACCCTGGCCATCCCTGGTCAGGTATTTCATTCATACAATGCCCAGGTGTCCTTCATGTAGCATATTCAGTACTTGATCTTGTAATGCTTCCGGTATTACCACCCAATCCCCCCATAGAATGCAACCTTTTAACAATGACAGTTCAGTTTGCCTGTTCTTGAATGGTTTAAATTTAATGTCTGTCTCATTTTCCAGCCACCCTTTTCCTACCCAGTTTAAAACCTGTGACAAAGTTTTGTCTCTTGTTGTTGCTTTCGCAATGTCCGCTGCAGTTATGGGTAGTTTTGGTAGTGTCTCAATCTGTAGGGTGGATGTGGTTGGTGCCGGGTCAGTCCCTAGTTCTGGTAGGGGAGTACGGTTCAGCGCATCGGCGTGGGAAATGTCTTTGCCTGGTCGGTGAATTAGTTTGTAATCGTAGGCGGCAAGGAACTCGGACCATCTTGTCATTTGTGGGGATAGTATGTTTGGGGTGGCCCTGTTCCCTGCTAATATTCCCAATAGGGTTTTGTGGTCTGTTATAAGTGTAAAGGTCCTACTGTAAAGTTATTCGTGGAACCGTTTGACACCGGATATTGCTGCTAACGCCTCTCTGTCCAATTGACTTTAGTTCCTTTCTGTTTTGGATAGTGTTTTGGAATAGAATGCGATTGGTGCTTCTCTCCCATCAGGCAGCATGTGGCTGAGTATGGCTCCGATGCCGAACGGTAATGCATCGCAGGTGACTGTCAATGGTAATGTCTCGCTGTATTGTATTAATAGAGTTGGATGTTATTAAATCTTTTATTTTCTGGACTGCTGTCTCTTCGCATCATCCCCAGGTCCAGGTGGCTGCCTTGTCCAGTAGCCTATGTAGTGGTTCCACCGTCATTGCCTTCTGTGGCAGAAAAACGTTGTAAAAAAGGATAAGTCCCAAGAATGCTTGTAATTTTACTTTATTTTTTGGTCTAGGCACTTCTTTGATTGCCTTAATTTTTTTATCTGTGGGGTGGGTACCCTCTTTATTGATTAGATACCCCAAGAACTCAACTTTTGAGGTGGCTAACTGGCACTTTTCTTTTCTGACCTTGAGTCCCGCCTTTTGGAATCTTTGTAATACTATTCTGAGACGGGCTTCTAGTTGTCTCTCGTTGCTGGCTGACACTAGCACATCATCAAAGTATGGGACTACTCCTTTTATCCCTTGTAACAAATGCTCCATTAGGCTTTGGAACACCCCTGGGGCCACGCTGACTCCAAATTGCAGTCTTTTGCATTTGAAGCCTCCCCTATGAGTCATGATCATTTGTGCCTCTGCTGTTTTGGGGTTGACTGGCAATTGGTATGCTTGTGCAAGGTTGAGCTTTGCGAAAATCTTGCCTCTCCCCAATGAGTGTAGTAGGTGTTGCACTACTGGAACAGGATTTGCACTTTGCAGTAGTGCATGGTTTAGAGTGGCCTTATAGTCACCACAGATTCTCACAGACCCATCTGGCTTAACTGGGGTCATGAATGGGGTTTCCAATTTGGCGTGGTCAATTGTTTCCAATATGCCTTGTGCTATTAGTATTAAGTTCCTCATCAATCTTTGGTTTAAATGCGAAGGGGACTCGCCTTGCTTTTAGCCTAATCGGAGCTATTGTCAGATTTAAATCAAATGATATGGGGGACCCTTGGTACTTGCCTAGTTTTCCATCAAAGACATCCTGGAACTCTCTTATTAGGTTTTCCTCCCAGTCTGTCTCGGTGACGCTGTTGATGCCGGTCACACTGATTCCCAAGGGTTCGAACCACTCAAGTCCCAACAGGCTTGGTCGGTTCCGGTCTACGATGGTTAGAGGCAGAATTTTCGTGTGTTCTTTGAAAGTGACTTGGAAGTGTCCGAGTCCCACTATGGGTATCCTGTTTCCTTGATAGTCTTTTAGTATCAGGGTTTGGTTCTCTAATTCGATTCTTCCAAGATGCGGTATTGGTCTTTTAATGGTATTCCATGATACCATTGATAGATATGATCCAGAATCCACCTCCATCTTGCATTCTTGGCCCTCGATCCTGACTGCCACATGTACTTTTTGGCCATTGGTTGCATTTGAATGACCGATGGTGATGGTCTGGTGTGTTTCTTCTTTTCTGTAGTTTTCGTTTAGCCACTTGCCTTTGTTTTCTTGACTCTCATGGCTCCATGTTTGTCTTTCTTTAATCCTTGGTGGTGTGTTGTCTCTACGTTGGGGGCTTTAGCTTTTATGGTTTTAGCATACTCTTGCTATGTGTCCCCGTCTCTCTCAGTACTGGCACATAGCATCTAGGAACCAGTACTCGGAACAGGGGTGGTCTCCTCCTCACCTGGTGCACTGAAACCTCGACTTATGACCTTTCTTCTCTTCTTCTCTCAGCCTGGAGTCTGTGGATCTCCTCTTCATAGTCGTCGATCTCGGACGATCCGCTATCTGCATAGTGTGTGATGGTCTTGTGCGTATTCTCTGACTTTTTTTTCCTGTACTTTGGCTTGTTTCTGCCAGTGTTTTAGATGTTGTCGCATTCATTTGTTGCATTTTGGCTGCTGATTTTTTTAGCTGCTTCAGCTGCCGTGGCCTCAGTGATAGCCTCAGTGACTGTAATCTTTGGTAGAGTCAGCAATTGGCTTTGTAGAGTGAAGTCTCTTAGACCAAGGACCATGCGATCCCTCATGGCTTTATCCATGTTGAGGAACTCGCATGCTCCTCCAATGTCCCTGAGAACCGCTATGAAATCTGCGATGCTCTCACTTTCTCTCTAATCCTGTTTGTAGAACTCGTGTCTCCGAATAAGGCTGGAGATGGTCGGTGCGTAGTGAGCCTTCAGCAATTTTTCCAAATCTGGCCAGGCCATCTGCTTCACATCCTCTGGTTTAGCATACTCTTGGCCATCTTGAATACTGTGGGCCCACAGTGCATCAGGAACATGGCTCTCTTTCTGTTGTCGGAGATTCCTTGCAGGTCATTGCTTTCCAGGAACATGAGGAATCTGTCGATGTGTAAACTCCCAGTCCTCTGTTGCTGCATTGAATGGTGCGGGTGGCGAGTTGGTTCCAGCCATTTCGTCTGCTCAGTTCTCATTGCCACATGCTCGACTGGTCTCCTTGTCTCAGAATCCCACCTTCATCGCCAGTGTTGAGTTCTCGAAGAATGAGACTCGAGACCAGCGTAACTTCAGCTCTTTTATTTAGTTGCTAGATTGCGTTTGAGCCAGGAGCCGCGGCAGCCCTTTTTATAGAGAGGCTGCTGGAGGCTCATGGCCAATGACAGCTCCTTGATTCTCCCGCTGCTGAGGTGGCAATCATCAGCTAGCTATCATTAGCCAATCAGCATCGAGTAGAACAACAATCAGCTTCCAGTGTTTGTGGGCCAATAGGAATAGAGTATTTGAAATATGTTAATATGTAACAAAGATAACTCAGATCACTAAGTTTGTATTATAGAAATAGGAAAATGTAGTTGAAGAGACAGTTTATATACTGCATATAGCAGATAATGAGATAAATCCTTGAAGAACAGAGATCAAGCTTCTCAAGAGGGCCAGAGAAGGAAGTGAACTTTAGAGAACAAAAAGAGGAAGAAAAGTCATAGCAAGAGGTTCAGGAAACACATCATGGTTATGGTGGTTTTTCTATAAAAGACACCCTAGGCTCTCAAGCAAATCTATTCAACTCTGGCTTCATGGAGCAGTGTGAAACATACTGAGGTTCCACTTTGAGGAAAAAATGTAGCATTGTGAAGATAGGTAATTTTCTGCTAAGAGAAGTATGTGGTGTGCAGACTTGATATGACATTGCTTGATGAAGTTGTTTCTACCAGGTGTTCTCATCCAGACTATTATATATAGATTGCTATGGGCATACAAATCCACTGATAACTAGCTCTTCCTCACTGGTTCATGACACTATCATAAAAAGAACTCCATAATCTTTGAGGCTCTGGGAAGAAAAGTAAAGGAATTGGGAATGCAAGTACTTTTTTTGGTTCTTCCAGTTGGGGGTTATGGCATCAGAAGAGAGGGACAGCCTCCTTTATGTGTAGATGATGCAGTCAAAAAGAATTTGATTTTCTCAGAATTGCAATACTTAAGTGAACAATTTCTAGCACAAGAATTATTATATGTCATAAAGACTGGGCAGGACATGTTTGGCAGGTGCCTCACCAATCTCAGCTAGGGCCATTAAATTAGAAGAAAAGGAGGAACTTGGCAAGATATCATATTTGAATAAGCTACCTATGAGACAAAGGTGAAGTACAGAGGGCTTTGCAATTGGCATAAAATTTTACTCACAGTCTCAGGTGTTTCTATGCCAAAGCATAGAGTATGGGAAAGGAACAAGAATATTCTAACAGCAAAAAAAAGTATCATGTCACAGGCATCTGAACAATAGATGAAAAGTAAATCAGATCTAATGGCTTGAAATATTAGAACCTGAAGGAGGAAAATGGCTAGGAATGGTTTGCGTGCATTCCTTTCTAGAAGAAAAAAATAAGAGACATCTAAGCAGACCAGAGTAGATGCACACATTGTTTTTTAAAAAATGCTGAAAAGAGAAGGGGATATGTATAGGAAATGTAAAAAGGGGAGTGAATAATCAAAGAAAAATATACAATGTTTGGCAGAACCCATGTGAGTGAATGAACTTTCTAAAATGCTAAAAATAACAAAAAAGTGTTGTTTGTGTGCATTAACAACAACAAGAAAAGCAAGGAAGCTGAAGATCCTTGAATCAAGTCAAGGAGAAAGGGATGAATTGGTAATGGACAATGGTAAAAAGGCTTAATATCTTAACTCTTCTCTCAGAGAAGCTTTATGCTAATGGAACAAGGGAGTTGCAGCTGAAGACATAAAAACAGAAGGGGAAAAAGCACTCAACACTTGATTATTTTAAATGAATCTAGCTTCCAAGATAGATTAATACACCCAAAAGTGCTGAAGGAATCCTTGGACAGAATTGCAACAATTAATTAGAACCAGAATGGGTTTGACACAAGCCATGTCAGACCATCCTTTCTTCTTCTCCTTTTCTTTCTCTTTCTCCTTCTTCTCCTTCTTCCCTCCTCTTCTTTTGAGAGTGGTCAAGGGAATGCTATGGATACAGGTTATGTTGACTATGACACATTTGACAAAATTTCTGATGATATTGTCATTTATATAATGCTGAAATATGGAGTAAATTATGCACTTGTTAGCTGGATTCATAACAGAATGAATAACTGCACTCAAAAAAGGCTCCATATTAGATTAGGAAATGGTATTGAATGAAGTATAGTTTCCTGAACTCTGTGCTTTCACATTTTATTAATGAACTGACTAAAGGGATGAGTATTAAATCTGGATTTAATACAAAACTAGGGCTTTGGAAGAGAAAATCCAAAAAGATTGAGATAGTATTAAACATAAGATGGAGGAAATTGTCAACCTTGCTTCTGGAGAAAGGTTTTCATAGGTTAAAAGCTGAAGATGTGATGTAATTGCTAAAAAGCTAAATGATATTTTGGGATGTGTTAATAAGGATTGGGAGTTTATATCACCGGAAATAACAGTCTGGGTATACTGTATCTTGATCAGGCCCACTTGAAATACTTTATCCAGTTCTGAGCACCCTAATGTATGAAGGACATTGATGAACGTGAACATATTCAGAGGAGAGCTAGGAGAATAATGAGGGGACTGAAAACAAAGTCCTGCCAGGAGTAATTCAATTCTTCATGTTTAGCTTGCAAAAGAAAAGAGTGAGGGGAGATAGCAAAAGGAATGTTATGTAAAGGAGGGGCTGGATTTGTATTCTGTCACTCACAGGACCAGAAGATATAGAAATGTAGTTCAGAAAGAACTTCCTGTTCGTATGGTTGATGTATCCTTTCATTGGAGATTTTAAACAGAGACTGGAAAACCTTATGTAAGCAATGCCTTAGCACATGGTTCTGCATGGAGCATGGACAAGCACTGATTCACAGCATGCCAGAACAAGCAAACAAGCATGCAAACAAGCAAAGCCCTATCTCCGGGATGCAGGCAGCATACGAACCACTCTCCCTCCTGTCTGCAGAAAAAGCTGTTGCCATGAAACCGGCCCCTGATGCCCAAAAGGTTGGGGACCACTGCCTTAACAGACACTGTATTATATAGAAGATTGGACTGTGATTCTGTTTATTTTCTTAAATGATGTAAAGAAAGTCAGAACTATTAGGAATCTTCGTAGTGTTCTGCTTCTCAAAGTAATCAAGCAAAGTGCCTTAGCTAGCTCTCCTTTCTCTGTATCATCAGGTTAGAAGGGAGAAAGAAAAGCAAAAGTTATCAATGTAACCCCCTTCCCATTCACCCAATGCCAACACTTTTGTGCACTAGGTCCTGTTGTGGCTTCAGTCTGGCTTTGGAAATCATAGCAGCCATAATTCATAGTATTTCAATTTCCTGCATAAAAGTGGCAACTGAGGAAATTTGTAAGCTTTTATGAATGCTGTTCATTTCCAAACTCTTCTTCTTCTGGTATAGCTAGTGAGGGTGGATGGGTAAGGTGGGTCTTTCTACAGCATAGGAAATGTTACTACTGTACTCTGTGGCAGTGGGAAATTGATTACATATTGTTTTTAGAGATGTAGCCTCTCTTCTTTCCTTACTTCTGTTTGCAAAGTCTATATAGATTTATAGACCATTTTGGGTCCATGAAATTAAAGAAGATGATGACAAGAGAGGTGAGTTTTCCTGGGTAGGAGAAAAATCCCTGCTCCCCAATTAGTTAAGTTATTACCAGATCTTGATTGAACAACTTAGGGATCATACAAACTATTGATGAAGATTTGTTTTAATATATTCAATGTTTATAAAAATAATGTGATTTGAATTCAAATACTTCGTCTTCCTAATCATTAGTTTATCTTGCTTTTGATGATTTTTTTTCCTTTTAAAAAGCTTGTTCTAGTTAAAAGTCTTCAAAGTAATTGATTTTGGTGACATTGGCAGATGGTAATAATAGTCATTGTCCAGAATTCATCTAAAGCATAAATTCTGTCATCTGGAGACAATGAATAAATTTGCGGTCCTATGCAATATGAATTTTGTACTTAGGAAATGCACCGTTGAACTTTTATTGGGCTGCCTGAACTTAGCTCATCATAAATGTTACTGGAGTGATTTTGGGTTCTGCTGAGATCTGAACATTAAGTTACAATGATACCCAATAAACTTGCCACATTCACTTGAGGATATATTGAATAATCTACATTTAAATAATCCAGTAGATTCCAGAATCTTATTGTCTGTCAGAGAATAATACCCTTTGTTCTCTATTAGCATACTTGTAATACCGCTTCCTGACTGGTCCACCAATACTACACTGTGATTGGTTCTTCAACGCTACTGTGATTGGTTCGCAATGGCCACCTGTGATTGGTCCGCCTGAGCAGTGGGAGATTCAAGGAGCCGTCATTGGCCGTGAGCCGCGAGCAGCTGCTATAAAAGAGGCTGCTGCGTCTCCACAGTCAGACAGATTTCAGGAACTCAATAAAGAGCTAAAAGTCACACTGGTCTCACGTCTCTTTTTCCTGCGATTTAACACTGGTGACGAGGGTGGGATTCTGAGACAAAGGAGACCAGTTGAGCATGTGGCAACAAGAACCAAGCAAAGATGAAATCGCCGGCAGCAACTCGCTACGCACACCATTCAACCCAGCGACGGAGGACTGGGAATCGTACATTGACAGATTCCTCATGTTCCTCAAGAGCAATGAGTTACAGAGGATCTCAAACAACAGGAAGAGAGCTGTATTCCTGACACACTGTGGGCCCACAGTGTTCAAGATGGCCAAGGCATTGGCTAAACCTGAAGACATAAAGCAAATGGCCTGGCCAGATTTGGACAGAATACTGAGGGCCCATTATGCATCGACCATCGCCAGCCTTATCCGGAGACATGAATTCTATAAACGGGACCAGAAAGAAGGTGAAAGCATCGGGGATTTCGTAGTGGCTCTAAGGAACATTGGAGGCCATGTAAGTTCCTCAACATGGATGAAGCTATGAGAGACTGCGTGGTCCTAGGACTGAGAGACCTCACCTTGCAGAGCCGACTGCTGACCAGACCAAACATCACAGTCACCGAGGCCATCGCTGAGGCCACTGCAGTTGAAGCCATGAAAAAATCAGCAGCCACCATGCGGCTAATGAATATGGCAACCCAGGAAACACCGGCAGAGACAAGCCAACCCCAGGAGAAGAAACCAGAGGGCACCCACAAGACCACCACCACCACCACGCACCATGAGGACATCAAGTCCTTGTCCAACACTGACAATGAGAAAGAAGAAATACACAGACTCCAATCAGAATGAAACAGACGGGAGAGGAGAGAACGTAAGTCGGGGTTCCAGTGCGCCGGGTACGGAGGAGACCACCCCCGTTCCGAGTGCCATTTCCTTAACACAGTTTGCTGGCACTGCAAGAGATGGGGACATATAGCAAGGGTCTAGTGGAACTGAAAGAGCTACAGCTCCAGACGAAGAGACAGCACTCCCCCAGAACGAGAGAAAGACAGGCAGAGAGCCGTTGGAGCCGAGAAAACAGAAGCAAACAGCTCAATGAAACCTCGTGGAAGGAAGAGACACAACAAACAATAACCATTGGGCATTTGAGCGCAACCGATGCTCAAAAGGTACATGTGCAAGTCAACAACAAAGGCCAACAATGCAAGATGGAGGTGGATTCCAGATCATACCTGTCTATGGTATCATGGAACACACTTAAGAGACTGATACCAAACATACAAAGAAAGGAACTAGACAGCCAAAAACTGACCCTGAAGGACTACCAAGGGAACAGGATCCCCGTAGTCGGACTACGGGATTTCCAGGACGTGTTCCATGGAAAACTAGGCAAGTACCGAGGGTCCCCTATTCATTTAATTTGAACCCGAACATAGCCCCAATCAGGTTAAAGGCAAGGTGAGTCCCTTTCACATTAAAACTGAAGATCAAAGAGCAAATGGATAAACTCTTTGCACAGGGGGTATTGGAACACAATAGACCACACAAGGTGGGAAACCTCAATTGTGACTCCGATTAAGCCAGATGGGTCCATGCGCATCTGTGGAGACTATAAGGCCATCCTCAACCACACGCTACAGCAAAGCGCATACCCTGTTCCAGTGGTACAACATCTGTTACATTCATTGGGAGGAGGAAAGATCTTTATGAAGATCGACCTTGCACAAGCGTACTAACAATTGCCAGTTGATCCCAAAACAGCAGAGGCACAAACAATTGTGACTCACAAGGGGGCATTCAGATGCAAAAGGCTGCAATTTGGAATCAGCGTGGCCCCAGGGGTGTTCCAAAGCTTGATGGAGTGCCTATTACAAGGAATAAAAGGGGTGGTTCCATACTTCGATGACGTGCTGGTATCAGTTAGTGACAAGAACCAACTGGAAAGACACCTCAGGGAAGTCTTACAAAGATTTCAAGAGGCAGGACTCAAAGTAAAAAAAAAAAAAATGCCAGCTAGCCACCCCTAAAGTTGAATTCCTGGGGTAACTAATAGATAAAGAAGGAATCCACCCCATGGACCAGAAAATCAAAGCAATAAAAGAAGCTCCCAGGCCCCAAAATAAAACAGACCTACAAGCATTTTTGGGACTCATTAACTTCTATAATGTCTTTCTGCCACAGAAGGCAACGACAGTGAAACCATTACACAGATTGCTGGATAAGACAGCTACCTGGACCTGGGGGCGATGAGAAGAAGCCGCGTTCCAGGAAATAAAAGACTTGCTGACATCCAAATCTGTGTTAATTCAATACAGCGAAACCCTGCCACTGACAGTCACCTGCGATGCATCACCATTCGGCGTTGGAGCCATACTCAGGCACACATTACCAGATGGGAGAGAAGCGCCAATCGCGTTCTGTTCCAAAATGCTATCTAAAGCAGAGAGAAACTACAGACAATTGGACGCGTTAGCAGCAATAAGTTGAGTCAAGCGATTCCACGAATACCTCTATGGCATGACTTTCTTACTAATTACAGACCACAAGCCACTCTTGGGAATACTCACAGGAAACAAGGCCACCCCAAACATACTGTCACCACAAATGACGAGGTGGTCCGGGTTCCTTGCTGCATACAAATACAAATTAATCCACTGGCCAGGGAAGGACATATCACACGCTGATGCTCTGAGCCATTCTCCCCTGCCTGAACTGGGAAGTGACCCATCATCAACCACATTCAGGCTACAAATTGAGACACTGTCAAACCTACCCATAACTGCAGTGGACATCATGAAAGGAACCGCAAGAGAAAAAAAGATGGCATGGATTTTAAACTGGGTAGGAAAAGGGTGGCAGAAAACGAGATGGAGGAGACTTTTAAACTGTTCTGAAACAGACAGATGGAACTCTCAATTTTAAAAGGTTGTATACCATGGGGGGGGGGGTGTCAGGTAGTCATACCAGAAATATTCCAAGAACAAGCACTGTATATCTTGCATGAAGGACACCCGGGTATCGTACAAATGAAATCCCTGGACAGGAGTTATGTATGGTGGCCAGGGATGGATAAGGATATTGGGAGATGGGTGGAAACATGCACTGCCAAAAATCCAGACCTACACCCCCTGCTGCACCTGTGCTTGACTGGGGAACACCAAGGGGACCCTGGTTGAGAATACACATAGATTTCACAGGGCCGACAAAAGGACACATATTTATAATCATAGTAGACACTTACTCAAATTGGTTGGAGGTAAGCATCATGAACTCCACAACAACAGAAACTGTCATCAGACAGCTGAGGAAGCTGTTCGCAACACATGGGTTGCCAGATCTATTGGTCTCAGACAATGGGCCACAGTTCACAGCGTTGACATTTGAAAAGTTCCTCGCCAAACATGGCATAAGGCATGCCTTGACAGCGCTGGGTCGGCCAACTACAAATGGATGGGCAGAACGCATGGTTCAGTATACGAAAGAGTCTATAGAAAAACTAGACACAGGAGACATACAAGAAAAAATCTGCAAAATGCTAACTATACAACACATCACACCTAGCACCACAATGAATAAAAGCCCAGCAGAACTATTTATGGGAAGAAAATTAAGATCGCACCTAGATAGATTACACCCCACTTACAGCCCTGAAAAACCAGCAGACTCCTCTAGTAAGCACTGCACATTCAGAATAGGGGACCTGATCTACGCAAAAAATCTCACAGGGCACCCACTTTGGATATCAGCAACAATAACCGAGATAACAGGACCCCGGTCATACAAACTAGAAACAAGAAGCTGGAGGAGACACATAGATCAACTGAGATCACAAACACTAGAAAGAAACACTAACAAACCCAGGTGCAAAGGAAAAGAACACACACACACGTCAGAACCACATCAAACATTAAAAAATAATAATAAACAGACCAGAGAGGGGGGAGACCCCTCAAACACAAATAAGAGGGGAGGGGGAGACCCTCCACTAGCATAAGAAACACTGCAACAAACCCTAACAACAACCCACCAACCAACATCACCAGTAGCCCCAGAAAGAAACCACAGTTACTTACCTGGAGATGACTTCAGTAGAAAGGAACAGGCAGCAGAAAACCAACATGAAGCTACTCCAGAAGGGAGCAGCCGAACTGACTCTACCAGCCCAGATAGGCCGGGCAGGAGTGGCATGGCTGACTCCACCTTCCAGGAGGTTCCACGGAGAAGGACGGGAGAAACAGCGATCCCGTCCGAACCAGCTGAAGACAACAACACAACTGAGCTGCACAGGTCAAGTAGATACCATAAAAGCCTCGCCTACTTATGTGACTACGTAACGTAGGTTGGATTAAACCAAGTGGGGAGGGGTGTTCTATATTAGAATACTTGTAATACCGCTTCCTGATTGGTCCACCAATACTACACTGTGATTGGTTCTTCAAAGTTACTGTGATTGGTTCACAATGGCCGCCTGTGATTGGTCCGCCTGAGCGGCGGGAGGTTCAAGGAGCCATCATTGGCCATGAGCCGCAAGCAGCCGCTATAAAAGAGGCTGCCGCAGCTCGGCAGTCAAACAGATTTCAGGAACTAAATAAAGAGCTGAAAGTCACACTGGTCTTGCGTCTCTTTTTCCTGTGACTTAACACCCTTAAATGTTAGAAATGAATTAGCACGAGTTAGCTGGAGCAAAGTGTGATTTACATGCTTATATTTCTCATACTTGTTCATCCTGTATCCATTTCTGATCCAAAGGGTTGATTAGGTGGCAATGCTAATTTCTATAGTATTTAATACATAAAGGACTGATGTGGCCAAAACCATGACTCCCCTCCCCCCACCATTTCAATAAAATTGAACTTATAGCTCATATGATTGGAGGAAATAAATTAGTATGAGACCAAACAAGGCTTGCATTTGCTTGTGAATATAATTATGTCAGTTCCAAATACTTTTTTTTCTGAAGCAATACTAAGCTTCAGAAAGTCACAAGTAAATATGTTAATTTTAAAGGAGGAAAGAAGCAGGTTTAGCTTTTACTTTATTTTATGGCTATGTGTTCCTTGAAAGCAAGTGAAGAATTTCAGCTCGCAATGTTGTTAGACAAACGTAAAGCACCTAATCCAAAACACTGACATTTGTTCTAACTCTTTACAAACTATGCAATTGTACTTCCTAACCCCTAACTTCTGATAGAGTACAGAAAGTCCTCAACTTACAATAACAGTTGAGCACAAAATTTCTGTGGCTGAGTCACTCGTTAAGTGAGTTTTGCCCCAATTTACAACCTTTCTTGCCATAGATGTTAAGTGAATCACTGCAGTTGATAAGTTAGTTACAAAACTATTAAGTGAATCTGGCTTCCCCATTGACTTTGCTTGTCAAATAGTTACAAAAGGTGATCACATGATCCTGGGACACTTCAACCGTTATAAATATAAATCAGTTGCCAAGTGTCTGAATTCACCATGGGGATCAGAGGTAGTATTCAGCAGGATATGACCAGTTCTGGAGAACCAGTAGCAGAAATTTTGAATAGTTCAGAGAACCGGCAAATACCACCTCTGATTGGACATTTTACAGTATCCTTCACCTGCCATGCCCACCAAGCCATGCCCACAGAACTGGTAGTAAAAAAATTTGAATCCCACCACTGATGGGGATATTGTAATGGCCATAAGAGTGAAAAACAGACATAAGTTACTTTTTTCAATGCCATTGTAACTTTAAGTGATCACTGTTCTGAATCGAAGACTACCTGTAGAATTTTAAAATAACTATAATATGATAAATGATCATCATTGTTATAAGCTTATTAAGTTCAAGTTTGTTTCTCTTACAAAAGATTTCATGTTATGGTAGAAAGATATGGTTCCTGAATGGTAGCAATGTTGCATGTTTAGACTATCAGATGAACATGACTTTTGTAACACCAATAAAGCCTGATGCCTTCAGAAATATCTTCATATGAGAAATAAATATAGTTACAGTTAAATTTGGTAGAAAGTATTTCTGTTATTTCCATTATTCCATTCACCCCCTCTGACCTGATTTTTACTTTGGTTCATGTATAAGTCATATATGTTCAATCCTCATTGGTTTTTAAAAATTCTTTGTTATTTCTGCTCAGTGCCAAATAGAGAAGTTCTCCTGTGTATTTTTCTATTAGTTTTCATTTAGTGTTTGCTTTAGAAATTAATTCAAAGGAGAGCTGGAGAGTAGGGTTATTGCAGTTCTTTAATTACAAGAAGGCCAGCATGCAAATATATCTATACCCTTTCCATACTTGTATCTGTATCTATATCTCATACAAACATATATGCAATTACTTTTGTAACACCAATAAAGCCTGATGCCATCAGGTTTCAGATGACATGTAGATCAGTATTTCTTAAAGTGTGATCCTAGCACCCCTGAACATCCCCCAAGATTCTATCAGGTACCATAAAATCACAATTATTTGCCAGACTAAGTTGGAAAATAATACAGTATTAAAATCCCATCAAACAGTTATGAGACATCATAGCAGCATATTAATTTTTCATATGGCAAATATGGTTAATATGTAAAGATGTAAATTCTGTATTGTATTGTAATAAAGATGTAAATACTGTAAATGTAACCCATATAAAGAAATCTCTTTTGGGATCCTCCAAATTTTTAAAAGCAAGAAGGATTCCTGGATGGTGGGGGGAACGTTTAAGAAACACTGACCTAGAATATCCAAGAAAGACCCACAAAAATGTCCTTCCTCGGTTTTTTAATGTGCAAAATTTCTTTTGGGCTGCTAAGTAACACAGTGGGACAGAAAAATTATCCTGTACTTTGTACTGTAGTTGGATATGAGTAAATATAGCTTGAAGAGACAGAAATGAGAAATGAGTGTCCTTTTCACGGATCACTTTTCATTCATGTGACTGAGATATGACTGGGCAATAAGAGCAGGTAGAGAATAGAATAGATAGATAGAATACTTTATTGGCCAAGTGTCATTGGACACACAAGGAATTTGTCTTGGTGTAAAATCTCTCAGTATACATAAAGAAAAGGTACATTCATTAAGAATCAAGAATCATAATGTGCAACACTTAATTATAGTCATAGGGTACAATCATCAATCAAATCATACTAGGAAACAGTCAATATAAATCATACGGATACAAGCAACAAAGTTACAGTCCTACAATCACAAGTAGGAGGGGATGGATGATGAGGAGTGATGAGAAGATTAACAGTAATAGTAATGTACACTTTGTAAGTAGTTGAACAGTGTTGAGAGAATTATTTGTTTAGCAGAGTAATGGCTTTCGGGAAAAAACTGTTCTTGTGTCTAGTTGTTCTGGTGTGCAGTGCTCTTTAGCATCATTTTGAGGGAAGGAGTTGAAACGGTTTATGTCTGGGATGTGAGGGGTCTGTAAATATTTTCACAGCCCTCTTTTTGACTTCTGCAGTATACAGGTCCTCAATTGAAGGCAGGTGGGTAGAAAAAAATTACAATAGGCCATTTTCTCAGCTACTGTGTTTAATTTCTAAGCTCATATCCCTCCTCCTCTATATAGGAAAAAGGTGTATTGTTCTGCAAAATTTTTCCCCATGTTCCAAAGATGACCTGTTTCTATTCTAAAAAAGGATGAGTCATTTCAAAACAATTGTGACGTTAGTCCCAGCTATTTTTCAGCATTCAGGCCTAGTTGCTTCACAGCACAGCTAAATAAGGACAAGATTTGAAGAAAAGATTATGAGGCCTGGAGGTTGTGGCAATTTGCAGTATTTGAAGGAGAAACAGAAGGAGAATTAATAATGAAAAATTCTAAAAAGTTGGATAAATAAGTAAAATCCATCAGAATGACTTGTAGCATCTTGTAGTATCACAGAAAGGAAGAAAAGATGCTAACAGGGCAGAAAGGAAAAACAAGGGGCATCACATGGCCAATTTAGTTGATCTTGAAAATAAAAAAGCTCTATGCAGGGCCAGACTGATTAGTACTAGGAAGACTATGAGTACTGGTCCTCTTGGAGTCATGAAAACCTATTACTACATTGGGGAACAGATTAATTTTTTAAAAAATTCAGATGATGGTTGTGACTGCCCAATTGTAGTTACACCCCATTTGTATGTATACAGACATCACTTGTGATACAACTGTAATCTTGATTCTTTTGATACCCATGAAACACTACAACATAGTGAACTATCTGTTCCAAATTGGAAAGCATAGTTCTGATATATTATTTGTATCTTACAATTTTTGTATCATTGGGAACCAAGTACAGTGATTTGAGAAATAATTACTTTGTAAAATGCTGTAGTAGGCACCAGAAATGGTGAAAACCCAAATGACTGGACAGTAGAAGTTAAAAAGTGAGGTAAAAATCTGAAACACCTTTATAGAAAACTGGAACATTTATCGGCCCCTGGAACATCCAGACCATCAGGCAGCATCTCTTTTAGAGTCTTTCCTAATCTTACTTGGAGATGTGTAGTAAATTCAAGATAGTTTATAAAATATACTGTTTGGTATAAAGTTTACAAGGAACTTGAAGTAAGATGGAGAAACATAATCTTTCTAATGATTTGTATGTAAGAAGTCCAGATGAATGGAAATTTATGTGTTCCTTTCTTCCTCATTAAGTGAATTGGGATAAAAATAAACAAAATTTAAAAACATATCTTATTTTTATTTTAGCCCAATTATTGTACTATAGTATATAAACTCAGAGTCATTGATAATGAGAGTGGCATAAAACTGAACTTAGATGCATACACATTTAAAAAAATGCAGTTTGCAAATATTATCCAATCTAGTGATTTTACATGGGTGAGAAATAATGTGAAATTTGACTGGATGAAAATAAATAAGAATAAATATACAATTTCCAGGGGGAAGTACGATTTTGAAGGAACAAGGAAGGAAGTTAATTAGGTTGCATTTACATAATTGCAACATCACATTTTTTAGTTTAAATGACTATTCCCTTTTGGTGTTTATAATTCATAGCAGAAGATACATTCCCCATGTATTCTTCACATTTGCATGCCCATAAATTCAGGTGGATGTGATGAACGACTAAAACAAATTCTTAATCCAAAACCCCCAGACTACCAAGGTCCCTGAACTCAAGTAGCAGATTTTCAGATGTTGGCTCATGATATAGTATATCTTAAAGCAGTATGTGTATTTTTAAATGGGAACTAGGAAGTAACTCACTATCAAAACTGACTAGTGCATACTTATATTTTAATTTAATTAAAATCAAATGTACTTTTTTATCTTATCTTTAGACAATGCAGTCAAAAGGATTTTGTGCATGCTTGACATCAAGCAAAAATGGACAAACATCTGCACTACACTCAATGTTTTATAACAGAAAGGACTCAGGTTGCTGGGGACTCCATTGCACTTATGAGTATACTGAGCATCCTCCTTTCTCTCCACCCCCCACCCATTCACTTTGAAGAAGTTGAGGTTTTTTGTTTTTTTTAAGTCTCTTTAAGAATGGGCATTACAATTTTTGCAGGTTTACTGCCTGAAAATATTTGAAACTATGGCACTGATTCTGACGTCTGTCATTGCTAGGTTCTGCCCATCTTTAGTCTAGAGACAAGCAGCAATTTTCCAGGCTTACAGTCATGATTTCAATCAAGCCTGTGACACAGTTCAAAAGTTTTGTATCTGAAGCTTGGTATTTCTAAATTACATAAATACCAGGCATTCTGCAACTAGCTATTGCTTGTTTTATGATTGAAAAAAAAATAGTTAAAATAATTATTTGAACCCGTTTTCCCTGGGTACCACCAACATGGAAGATCAGGAGGCAATAACTGAGGAAAGGAGACTTTTGGTGATGGAGCTTTGAGCAGGATCCCCTTTGCCCACTAACTTGTCTGCTGAGCACTAGTGGTGTTGATACTTTATTTTTTAAAAATTGATGCATTTCATGTTTGTATTTTTAGAGTTAAGGTTGAAAAGAGTTTTAAAATGTTAAGCCCCTGTCACACAGCACCAACGGATGCAAAGAGGATGTAAAACGGACAAAAAAGCTTGCCATCCGTTGGAAAATGCGATGTACTCACTGCCTCCATTTTGCTTCCTCTCTATCCATCCAGCATCCGTTCATTGATGTTTCATCCGCTCAGAAAGTTTTGAGCAGCTCAAAACTTTTGCGCGGAAAATGTATCCAATTAGTCAGTTCTGCATCACTTTTGCATCCGCTATATCCGCTAGGCATCCGTTCCACATCCGCGCAAGTCGCATCTGCTCGGACGCAGGGAGGAAGCGGAACGGACGCAGAATGGATGCAGAACGGATGCAGAACGGATGCCAAGCAGAAACAAAGCATTTAAAATGGAAAAAACATTCACAGAGGGGACCTATCTCGGATGTTAAGGATGTCTACAGGATGCCTAGAGGATGCCTAGAGGATGCAAAGGGACACCTATACTGCCTATAAAAAGGGGGAGCAACTCATCTGCATCTCACTTTCAGACCAACAGCCCAGCTGTGCAGACCTCTGCAGCCTTCATCTGACTCTTCCTCTTCCACAGCATCCAGTCATGTCCACCGTGGATCATAACACAGTCCTTTTGGCAGCCACCATCCTTCTGCAACAGTGCGAAGCCATCTACAGGCTCTGTGAACTCTACTACAGGAAGAAAAGGAGGCGGCCAAGAAGCGTCTGGGTCCGAAGATGGATCGGGAGAAGAGCAGAGTACGGACTGTACAACAAGCTGATGGTGGAGCTCAGGAACGAAGACACTCGGGCATTTCAGAACTTAAAGAGGATGCCTCCAGCCATGTTTGACGAAGTTGTGAAGTGCCTGACACCCAGGTTGACCAAGGCAAACACCAACTTCCGGCTCAGCCTGGAACCTGGGCTCAAGGTGGCACTCACTCTGTGCCACCTGGCCTCAGGGACCACCTACAGGAGCATGCAGTACGTCTGGAGGGTGCCACACATCACCATCATCATTGTGGTCAGAGAAGTGGTGCAGGCCATCATCGAAGAATACCTGGAGGAGCTCCTCCAGTGCCCCTCCACTGAAGAAGGCTGGAAGAAAGTTGCAGAGCAGTGGTATCAGAGGTGGAACTTCCCACACACTGTTGGAGCCATAGATGGCAAGCACGTGGCCTGCAAAGCACCACCCAAGTCGGGCTCCACTTATTTCAACTCCAAGGGCTTCTTCAGCATCGTCCTATTTGCCATGGTCGATGCTGACTACAAGTTCATGTACATCGATGCTTCAGGCAGCGGCTCATGTTCAGATGCCCAGGTATACAACGCCAGTGACCTCAAGGAGGGGCTGGGAGGCAACCTCATTGTGGGCTTTTCAGATCCAGACCCCCTGCCAACGACACGCAAGATGTGCCCTACTTCATCGTGGGGGATGATGCCTTCTCCCTCAGAACCTACCTCATGAAGCCCTACACCTCCAGATGCCTCACCCGTGAAGAGAGGATCTTCAACTACAGGCTGTCCAGGGCAAGGCGGGTGGTGGAGAACGCCTTTGGCATCCTGGCCAACAAGTTCCAGGTACTTCTCACCACCATGCAGCATCACCCAGAGACCGTGAGGAGGATCGTGGAAGCTTGCTGCATCCTGTACAATCTCATGCGCACCCGCTACCCGGTCGTGCAGAACAGGCTCATGGACCTCCAACAAGGCAATGGGGACATGGAGCCTGGGGAATGGAGGCAAGGGCAAAACCTGATAGACACTCAGGATGTGCAAGGCCCCAACAGAGCCTCACGTGAAGGGAAGAAGCAGCGCAACCTCCTGAGACACTGGTGCAACTCCCCAGCTGGAGCAGTGAAGTGGCAAGACAGGATGATAGATGATTAATGGGTGCTTCCTTCAGCCTGTCTCATCACACGGATGAGATTGGGCCATGTATGTTGGGTGGGCCTACAATGAACAGGGCGTTTAATAAAGAGTTGTGTTTGTGTTGACATGTGTGGATGATTATTACATTATTATTGATAATAAAGGGCCATAGGTGTGGCACCAGGGAGGGTGGACCATACAGTCCCACTATGCTTGCACTGGAGGTTTATCTATCCCACTGCTGTCCTAACCCATCCCACAGCTATACCCATCCCACAGCTATACTCATCCCACAGGTATCCCTGCCCATCCCACTGCTATCTTAACCCATCCCACAAGCATGCAAAGGCTTAAACCAATTCTAAAAGTTTCCACCAAGACTTTATTAAAAAAAAGAAATGAAGCAAGTGTGTGAATCAAAGATAAACTTTCTTGAACAACAAGCTGTAAAACAAAAATGATCGAAATCAAGTGTCCAAATAAAGTCCACAGGTAGCCAGCTACCCAGTCTCTGGCACTCTTATTGGTCACTCGGAGGTGTGCCCAGTCTCAGGGGTGAAGGGTCCAGGTGCTGTGGAGGTGGGTGGTGCTGGAGTGCTGGTCTGTATCATCATTGGGGTGCCTGGCCCCGAGAGGACAACAGGGGATGGTGTGTTGAGGAAGCTCTCAGACAGCTGGCTCAGACCCGTGATGCTGAGAGCCCCTTTCTCCATGCCATGGGGTGTCAGCCCCAGTACTGATGACAGATGTACTGAGGCCGGGCTTGGCTGTGGGGTGGAGGAGGGAGTAGTGTAGTGGTGCTGTCTGGTCTGCAGCTGTGTGAGGACTGGCGTGGGTGGCATCGCTGTCGTCGGTGGCATCATTGTCGTGGGTGGCATCGGTGGCATCAGTGGAACTGGTGGCAATGGTGTCACCCGATGACTCTGTGCCTGGACTGGGAAGGGCTGCTGCCTGTGCTGCTGGACCTCCTGGTAGCCATAGCCCTGGTAGGTGAGGGGCTGTGGGAAGCCTTGGAATGGGAGGGACATCACCTGGGGTGGATGTGGAGGAGCAGACCTGGACTGGGTGGGAGCAGGTTCCTCTGGATCTGGAGGGTTGTGAAGCAACTCGGTGATCCGGTCCTTCACCACCTGGTACTGGGGTTCCTCCATGTTCCTGAGCATCTGATTGACATAGGTGAGGAAGGGCTTGCAGTTGGAGGATGAGGAGTCGGTGCTGACCAGCTGAGAGAGGAGATCTATGCTGGTGCGGATGGTGTCCCTGATCTCCAGCAGGACAGTGTGGCTCTGCCCTTCCTGCTGTCTGGCTCTCTGCCTTTCTGTGGAGGTGGAGCTGGGGGGGATGGATGCAGCTACGACTGTGGTGGACTCGATGTCTCCTTTCTCCCACCGCACCAGGGGGTCCTCCACGCACTCCACCATGGTTACAACAGCTGTCTGCGGGTTCTCCGCCGTGGCACGCTCCACAGAAACCTGCCTGGAGACAGGGACTGACTCTCGGCCAGAAGAGGACTGGGTCGCAGCAGGCTGCCGGAGAGAGAGGGTAGACAGAGGGGCTCCTGGTGCTCCTCGGTGGCAGATCTCACCCTCCAGGAAGCTGCACCTGGCCATGACATAGGTCTCTCTGTTCGTCAGCTTAACCGTGGCCTGGCCAGATTTCTTCAGGTGCAGCTTACTGTACCAGGTGTGCATGTGCTTCCACCAGCCGAGGAGCACCTCTGAAGTGTAACCCATACTCTCCGCCCTCTCTCTCCAAGCAGCCTGCTTCCTTTTGGTGTCCATGTACAGCCGGTGTCCCTTCCACCACAGATAGTCATTCTCTCTCAGCCACTCCAGTAACTCATCCTTTTGTTCCTCCTCAATGAAGTATTGCCTCCTCTCCCGTCCCCGCATATGCCTCTTCCTCCCTTTGGCAGGACCAGATGGGCCCTCATCAGAGGGGCTCCCAGGTGGTAGGGGCTGCTCCTCCACACCAGCAGCAGCAGCAGCAGCAGGATCATCATCATCATCATCAGCAGCAGCAGCAGCAGCAGGATCATCATCAGCAGCAGCAGCAACAGCAGCAGCAGCAGGATCAGCAGGACCAGGATCAGCAGCAGCAGAGTAAGCACCAGGAGCCCCAGCAGCAGCAGCAGCAGCAGCAGCCCCAGTAGGACCAGGAGCACGAGCAGGACCAGGAGCACGAGCAGGACCAGGAGCACGAGCAGGACGAGCAGGACGAGCAGCACAAGCAGGACCAGCAGGACCAGCAGGACCAGGAGCAGCTTCAGCAGAGTACGCAGCAGCAGAAGCACCACCGCCAGGAGCAGCTTCAGCAGAAGCTGCAGCACCAGAAGAGCGAGCCCGAGCAGCAGAAGCCCCAGCAGAAGCAGAGTGAGGGCCAGGGGGCGGGAGGTTGGCCCTGTCCCTCTTGCCAGGGATGGCGGCAGGTTGCTGAGATTTTCGCTTCTTCCCCATGGTTGTGGGGTTGCTGGCTTGCAGGGAGGATGGTAGAGAGGATGGCAGGCACCAAGGCTGGCAGGAAGGCTGGTAGGAAGGCTGGCACCAAGGCTGGCAGGAAGCCTGGCAGGCAGGCAGGCACCAAGGCTGGCAGGCAGGCAGGCAGGCACCAAGGCTGGCAGGCAGGTAGGCACCAAGGCTTGCAGGCAGACTGGCTGGCAGGGAGGATGGTAGGGAGGATGGCAGGCACCAAGGCTGGCAGGAAATCTGGCAGGAAGCCTGGCAGGCAGGCAGGCAGGCAGGCAGGCAGGCA
>BLBF01000020.1:55561796-55685390 GCA_015471245.1 Laticauda colubrina | reverse complement strand
AGGCACCAAGGCTGGCAGGCAGACTGGCTGGTAGGGAGGCTGGCAGGTACCAAGGCTGGCACCAAGGCTGGCAGGAAGCCTGACAGTCAGGCAGGCACCAAGGTTGGCAGGCAAGCTGGCAGGAAGCCTGGCAGGCAGGCAGGCAGGCAGGCAGGCAGGCAGGCAGGCACCAAGGCTGGCAGGCAGGTAGGCACCAAGGCTTGCAGGCAGACTGGCTGGCAGGGAGGCTGGAAGGCAGGCTGGCAGCAAGGCTGCCAGGTGGGTAGAGAGCAAGGCTGGCAGGGAGGCTGGCCAGGAGGCTTGGAGGCAGGCTGGCAGGAAGGCTGGCAGCAAGGCTTGCAGGCAGGCATACAGGCAGGACAGGCAAGGACTCGATGTATCCTGCAGCAAGTCTTTCCTCCGAATGCTGGCCACGTGCGAGCTGCTTCCCTTTATATCCATGTGGCTTATGCAATGCATCCCCTCCGCATGTGCAATTAATGCCAGGCATCCCTTAGGCTTCCGCTGTGCATCCACTAGGCTTCCGCTCTGCATCCGCTTCATCCACTGTGCATCCGCTGTGCATCTGCTTCATCCGTTCCGCATCCGCTTTGCTGAGGCCCCCCAGAAGCCTAGCGGATGTGCCATTCGCTTCCATCCGCTTCCATCCGCTGGGCTTCCGTTCCGCATCTGCTTTCCATCTGCTCTGCGTCCTCCCCGCGTCCGTGTTATCCACTCCGGTTATGCAAATTTTTGCCCCTTTTGAGAGCGGATAACAACGGATGGAACATTTTGCTCGTCCGTTGTGTCAGTTTTGCATCCGTTGGGCAGTGTGACAGGGCCTTTAAATACATAATTCCTAAGGGTCTCCATAGTCAGTCAGAAAGAGGTATTGTGCTGTGATTTTTAAAATAGGATTTGAAAATGAAGGGATATTCAGTATTAACTGTTTCAGAATGCCCGCTCTCATGCACAAGGAGCTGGGAATTGATGCTCTGTCAAAAAAGCAGTAAGAGTTTATAGTTCTCTATGTTCTGAGGTCATATTCACCATTTCCTTTAGCACTCTGAAATGAAATCCATCTGTTTCCAAAGACTTGATTTCATTTAAAGCAAGCTAGGTATTCTCACTTATCAATTCTAAATTTCTGTTCTACTACCCATGATGTGATTTCTGATACATTGGACCAGTGGTGGGATTCAAATTTTCTTACTACTGGTTCTCTGGGCGTGGCTTGGTGGACGTGTCAGGGAAAGGATATTTTAAAATCTCTAGTCAGAGGTGGTATAATTCTCCAAATTACTCAAAATTTCTGCTACCAATTTTCCAGAACCGGTCAGAACCTGCTGAATACCACCTCTGCATTGGACCCTTTGCCCTTTTGGAAAATAAACATTATGCAGCTCAGCCTTTTCCTTCTGTTCATCAACACAAGTGTCATAAAAGTGAAAAACAGTCATAAGTTACTTTTTTCAATGCCATTGTAACTTTAAATGATCACTGTTCTGAATTGAGGACTACCTGTAGAATTTTAAAATAACTATAATATGATAAATGATCATCATTGTTATAAGCTTCTTAAGTTCAAGTTTGGTTCTCTTACAAAAGATTTCATGTTATGTGTTCCATCCAGAAAAGAAGCGTGTGAGACTGGGTTCCAACTAACAACTCTTTATTCGGTTAACAGCAACAGTAACGGAACATTGGCTCAAGCTGCAGCAGCCCTTTATATAGAGGCTTGCCAGCCGGCTTGTAGCCAATGGCATTAATTTAGTCTTGCTGCCTTTGAGCGGCTTCTTGGCCTTTTTGGCCACTCAGAATTGACTACTTGGAACCTTCCAAGTTATACAGAACACCCCTCCCCCTTTAGTTCAGTCCTACATGAGTGACGTAGTCGCGCAGGTAGGTAGGCCTTTTTCTGGTCCTAGTTGACCTGCGCGGCTCATTCTCGCCTAGGACTTCAAGTGGTTCGGTCGGGATCGTTTTCTCTCCAGCTTTTCTCCATGGAACCACCTGGAAGGGTGAGTCAGCACTGCCGCTCCCACCTGAGTTTCTCAGGCTGATCGAAGTGGTTCTGCCACTCCCTCCCGGTTCAACTGGGCTGGTTGAGCTGGCCTGGCTGGCACCTTCCAGGTCAGCTTCCCTTTCACCAGGACTTCTTCTGATGGACTCATCTAACCGTAAGTGCTCTTTTTGGTTGGTTAGATTTTCTGGTTGTGATTTTAATGGTTCATTTTCACACCATTTTTATTTATTTGTATTTCCCCTCCCTCCTTGGTTTTGTTTTCATCGAAATTTATTATTTGAGGTTGCACGGTTGTTTTGCGCTCGATGTTGTGGGAACGAAGCTGGTCTATGTGCTGCTTCCACTCTCTTCCATAGTCCACGGTTAGTTGGTAGGACCGGTGGCCTGTTACTTGTGTGATCGTGGCTGAAAGCCAAAGAGAGTCCCCGGTAAAATTCTTTGCATAGACCAGGTCACCGATTTTGAAAGTGCGGTATCGGCTGGAAGAGTCAGGGGGTTTCTCGCATGTATAATTGGGTGCAACCTATCTAAATGGGGTCTGAGTTTTCTCCCCATTAATAATTCTGCCGGGCTCTTGTTTGTTATGCTACTGGAAGTGATGTGTTGTAGTGTAAGTAAGCGGCTTAGCTTGTCTTGGACATTCCCATGGCCCATTTTCTCAAGGCCTTCTTTTGTGAACCGGACCATTCGCTTGACCCTCCCATTCGCTACCGGGTGGGCCGGCGCGGTTAGTGCATGGCGTATACCTAAAGAGGCTAAGTATTGTTCGAATTGTATTGCTGTTAGTTGTGGCCCATTGTCAGATACCAACAAATCAGGTAAACCATGAGTTGCAAATAATTTGTTTAGCTGTTTTATAACAGCATCAGTTGTTGTGGATGACATTAAGATGACTTCAAGCCAATTCAAATATGCATCCACAACTATTAAAAACGTATTGCCCCTAGTTGGTCCCGCAAAATCAATATGGATTCAAGACCAAGGACCTTGTGGTGTCTCACAGTCCCGTATGGGAGCTTGTGGTGGTGTGGGTCTAGCTCTCTGACACTTGTGGCATGTTGCAACCCTGCGTTCAATGTCCTTGTCTAAGCCAGGCCACCAGACATAGCTCCTGGCCAGGCTTTTCATTTTAACTATTCCTGGGTGGCCCTCATGTAACATGCCTAACACCTCTTCTTGTAGTTTGGATGGAATCACCACCCAATCTCCCCACAACAAACACCCCTTTTGTATTGACAGTTCAGTTTGTCTAGTCCGGAAAGGTTTAAAGTTTTCAGTCTTCTGGCCTTCCAGCCAGCCTTTACCTACCCAAGTCAAAACGCGGGCAGTCAATGAATCTTTTGCCGTGGCTCTGGCGACATCATCCGCAGTCAATGGAAGTTCAGGGCAGGTTTCTAGTTGTAGGGTGGCGGTGGCTGGAGCCGGGTCATCCTCTAGGATCGGTAATGGTGTTCAGCTTAATCTGTCTGCATGGGCAATTTGTTTTCTGGGTCGATGCAGCAATGTATATGAATAGGTGGTCAGAATTCCTGGCCTAGTCATCCATGGGGATAGAATGTTCGGTGTGGGTTTATTCCCAGCCAAAATCCCTAGTAATGGTTTATGGTCAGTAACAATGGAGAATGTTCTACCGTATAGGTATTCATGAAAGCGTTTTACTCTGGCAACAATTGCCAGGGCTTCTCTGTCTAGTTGGCTATAGTTGCGTTCGGCTTTGGAGAGCGTTTTCGAATAAAAAGCGATGGGTGCCTCTCTCCCATCAGGTAATTTGTGGCTCAGGATGGCACCGACTCCGAATGGTGAGGCATCGCAGGTGACCGTCAAGGGTAGAGTGTTACTAAACTGAATAAGAACGGTGTCTGAGGTTAACAAGTCTTTTATATTTTGAAAGGCTTTTTGTTCTTTGTGACCCCAAGTCCAGACAGTTTTTTTATCCAGCAAATGGTGTAATGGTTCTGCTATCGTTGCTTTGTGGGCAAGGAATACATTATAAAAATTGATCAGACCCAAGAATACCTGTAAGTCCATTTTATTTCTAGGCCTGGGTGCATCTTTAATTGCTTTGACTTTTTCTTCTGTTGGGTGAATACCTTGTTCGTCAATCAAATATCCTAAAAATTCGACATGGTCAGTGGCCAGGCAGCATTTTTCTTTTTTAACTTTCAGGCCGGATTCTCTGAATTTCGTTAGCACTTCCCTTAGTCTATCTTCTAATTGGGTCACGTTTTTCACTGAAATTAGGACATCATCAAAGTATGGAACGACCCCTTTTATTCTGTTTAATAGGCGTTCCATGAGGCTTTGGAAGATGCCTGGGGCAACGCTCACTCCGAATTAAAGTCTGTTACATTTGAACGCCCCTCTATGCGTTACTATTGTTTGTGTCTCGACAGTCATTGGGTCTACTGGAAGTTGCTGATACGCCTGGGCCAAATCGAGTTTAGCAAAAAAATTTCCTCCCCCAAGTGAGTGCAGTAAGTGCTGCATGACTGGTACCGGATATGCGTTTTGCTGTAGCGCATGGTTCAGGGTAGCCTTGTAGTCTCCACAGATGTGCACAGACCCATCTGGTTTTACAGGTGTTACTATTGGTGTCTCCCACCTGGCATGGTCAATTGGTTCTATGACCCCTTGTGCAATCAATTTATTTAATTGCTCATCTATTTTGGGTTTTAATGCAAAGGAGACCCGTCTGGCTTTTAGTCTTCTCAGTGCTATTTGAGGATCTAGGCTAAAGGATATTGGGGTTCCCCAGTACCTACCTAGAGTTCCATCAAAGACGTCCTGGAATTCATGTAGCAGGTTCTCTTCCCAATCGTTCGCGACTATTCGGCTCACTCCAGTCATCCCGATGCCCAATGGCGCAAACCATTCGATGCCCAGAAGGCTGAGACGGTCTCGGTCAACTATAGTCAATGGCAGGACTTCAGCGTGTTGTTTGTAAGTTACCTTGAAGTGCCCCAGATGTACCACAGGAATCTTATTTCCCTGGTAGTCTTTGAGAATTAATTTTTGTTTTTTGAGTTCGTTTTGTCTGATGTTTGGAATCAGATGTCTAATTGTGTTCCAAGACACCATTGAGACCTCCATCTCACAAGGGCTTCCTTCAATGGACACTACAATTCTGACTTTTTTTTCCACTTTCCGTCTGTGCGCTTCCTATAGTGACAGTCTGATGTGTGTTTCCTCGCTTGCTGGTTCCCTTGCTGCACTCCCATTTTCTGTCGGCTTGCCTCAAGTCAGTTCTTGGTAGGGAATTACCGTGTCTACTAGGGCTGCTGTTTCTTTGATTTTGGCAGAGATTTTGAATATGTCCCCTCTTTTTCCTTGGTGGCATCAAGGAACCTGCACTCAGCTCGGGGGTGCTTTCCTCCACAACCAGCGCATTCCCGCCAATTTTTCTTCCTTTCATGTCTTTTTTGGTTTGCGTAAAGGTGGTGGACCTCATCGTCATCTTCATCAGTGTCTGATGACTCATCTAGGTCTTCATGGTGTGTGTTTGTGGCAGCTTGCTTTCTCCCTCCGCCTGAGATTTTTATTTTGGAAGGGTTGTTGTGTCAGCACTGGCGTTCATCATCTTCATTCTGGCCGCTGATTTCTTTGCAGCTTCCGCGGCAGTTGCTTCCGTGATTGCCTCTGCCACCGTTATGTTAGGTCTGCTTAAGAGTTTGCTTTGAAAGGTAGAGTCCCTAAGACCTAACACAACACAATCTTGCATTGCCTCATCCATATTTTGGAATTCACAGGCTCCTCCAATTTGGCGCAGAGCGTCCACGAAATCAGCAGTGGTTTCATCATCCCTCTGGTCTCTCTTATAAAATTCATGTCTCTTGATGAGGTTTGAGACAACCAGCACGTGGTGAGCTTTCAGCATTCGGTTAAACTCAGACCAGGTCATCTGTTTCACATCTCTGGGCTTCGCCAATGCCTTCGTCATCTTAAATACGGCTGGCCCGCAATGTGTTAAAGGCCTGTCACATAGGCCGACGGATGCAAAAAGTATGTAAAAAGGACACAACAGACGAGAAAATTTTCCATCCATTGTTATCTGCTCTCAAAAGTGCCCCAAATTTGCATAAACAGAGCAGACAACAATGTAAAGGAAGGGACGGGGGGAGGACATAGCCAGGATGTAAAGTGGATGCTCCACGGAAGCGGATGGAAGCGGATGGCACATCCGCAGGGCTTCCGGGGGAGCACAGCAAAGTGGACGCACAGCGGAAGGAACGGATGCAGAACGGATGCCGAGCGGATACAGTGGATGCATCATGGAAGCCTAGAGGATGCCTAGCGGATGCCTAGTGGATGCAAAGCATTCATTGCGAATGCGGGGAGGATGCATTGCATCAGCCCCGTGGATATAAAAGGATGCAGCTCGCAAGCAGGTTACCATTCAGAGGAAAGACCTGCTGCCAGACAAATCTCCAGCCAACAACCATGGGGAAGAAGAGGAAGCCTGTGCCATTTTCTGCCAGCCCTGGCAAGAAGGACAGGGCCACCATCCCACCCCTTAGCTCTGACTCTGCTTCTGCTGGGGCTTCTGCTGCTTGGGCTGACACTGCTGGTGCTGGTGCTTCTGCTGGTGCTGCTCCTGGTGCTGGTGCTTCTGCTGGTGCTGACTCTGCTGGTGCTGCTCCTGGTCCTGCTGGTGCTGCTGGTGCTCCTGGTCCTGCTGGTGCTTACTCTGCTGCTGCTGATCCTGGTGCTGCTGGTGCTGCTGGTTTTCCTGGTGCTGCTGGTGCTGCTGGTGCTGCTTTTGCTGCTGCTGTTGTTGCTGCTGCTGCTGCTGGTGGTGTGGTGGAGCAGCCCCTAGAACCTCAGAGCCCCTCTGATGAGGGCCCAGAAGGCCCTGCCAGAAGGAGGAAGAGGCATATGCGAGATAGGGAGAGGAGGCAGTACTTCATCGAAGAGGAACATGAGGATGAGGTGCTTGAATGGCTGAGGGAGAATGAGTACCTATGGCAGAAGGGACGCAGGCTCTATCAAGACACCAAGAGGAAGCAGGCGGCTTGGAGAGAGAAGGCGGAGAGCCTGGGCTACACTTCGGAGGTCCTCCTCGGGTGGTGGAAGCACATGCACACCTGGTACGAGAAGCTGCACCTCAAGAAGTCTGGCCAGGCCGCAGTCAAGCTCACCGACCGGGAGACCTATGTCATGGCCAAGTGCAGCTTCTTGAAGAGTGAGGTCCGCCACCGAGGAACAGCTCCTCTGTCTACCCTCTCTCTCAGGCAGCCCACAGAGAGCCAGTCCTCTTCTGGCCAAGAGTCAGCTCCTGTGTCCAGGCAGGTATCTGTGGAGTGTCCCATGATGGAGACCCCCCCGACAGCTGCACTGCCCATGGCGGAACACGTGGAGGACCCCCTGATGCAATGGGAGCAAGGAGAGGGCACTGCCACCAGAGACCAACCCACACCCACCCCCAGCTCCACCTCCACTGAAAGCAGGCAGACAGGCAGACCAGAGGGACAGAGCCACACTGTCCTGCTGGAGATCAGGGACACCATCAAAAGCAGCATAGATCTCCTCTCTCAGCTGGTACACACCAACATACCATCCTCAAACCGAAAGCCCTTCCTCACCTATGTCAACCAGACCCTCATGGACATGTCCGAATCACAGTACCAGGTGATAAAGGAGAGCATCACAGGTCTTCTGCACAACCCTCCAGGCCCAGCTGAACCTGCTCCGACCCAGTCCAGGTCTGCTCCTCCACCCCAGGTGATGTCACAGCCCTTCCAAGGCTTTCCACAGGCCCTCACCTACCAAGGCTATGGCTACCAGGAGTTCCAGCAGCACAGGCAGCCCTTCCCAGTCCAGGCACAGGTACATCGAACGCCACCAATGCCACCGATGCCACAGACGCAACAGATGCCACCAATGCCACTGATGCCACAGATGCCACCCATGCCACAGATGCCACCCACACCATAGATGACACCCATGCCACACCTCGCTCAGCTGCAGACCAGACAGCCCCACTACACTCCTCCTTCCTCCATCCCACAGCCAAGCCCGGCCTCAGAACATCTGTCATTGGTCTTGGGACTGACACCCCATGTCATGGAGGAAGGGGCTCTCAACATCATGGGACTGAGCCAGCTGTCTGAGAGCTTCCTCCACATACCATCCCCTGTTGTCCTCTTGGGGCCAGGCACCCCAATGGTGCCTCAGACCAGCACTCCAGCAGCAGCCACCTCCACAGCACCTGGACCCTTCACCCCTGAGACTATGGGCACGCCTCAGAGTGACTGAGAAGGGTGCCAGAGACTGGGTTCCTACCTGTTGACTTTATCTTTGCTTGGGACACTTTACTTGGGTCATTTTGCTTTTACAGTTTGTTATTAATAAAGTTTATCTTTGCTTCACACACTTGGTTTAGTTCTTTTAGTCAATAAAGTCTTGGTGGAAACTTTTAGAAATGGTTTAAGCCTTTGCATGCTTGTGGGATGGGTAAGGATAGCAGTGGGATGGGCAGGGATAACTGTGGGATGGGTAATAGCAGTGGGATGGGTAGGGATACCTGTGGAATGGGTAATAGCTGTGGGAAGGGTTAGGATAGCAGTGGGATGGGCAGAGATATCTGTGGTATGGGTAATAGCTGTGGGATGGGTTAGGATACCTGTGGGATGGGTAATAGCTGTGGGATGGGTTAGGATAGCAGTGGGATAGATAAACCTCCAGTGCAAGCATAGTGGGACTGTATGGTCCACCCTCCCAGGTGCCACATCTATGGCCCTTTATTATCAATATCAATTTAATCATTCATCAACACATTTCAGCATAAACACAACACTTTATTAAATGCCCTGTTCATTGTAAGGCCACTCAACATACATGGCACAATCTCATCCGTGTTATGAGACACGCTCAAGGAAGCATCCATTAAGCATCTACCATCCTGTCTTGTCACTCCACTGCTCCAGCTGGGGAGTTGCACCAGTGTTTCAGGAGGTTGTGCTGCTTCTTCCCTTCATGTGAGGCTCTGTTGGGGCCCTGCACATCCTCAGTGTCGATCAGGTTTTGCCCCTGCCTCCATTCCCCAGGCTCCCTGTCCCCATTGCCTTGCTGGAGGTCCACAAGCCTGTTCTGCAAGACTGGGTAGCGGGTGCGCATGAGATTGTGCAGGATGCAGCAAGTTTCCATGATCCTCCTGACGGTCTCTGGGCAATGCTTCATGGTGGTGAGAAGTACGTGGAACCTGTTGGCCAGGATGCCAAAGGCGTTCCCCATCACCTGTCTTGCCCTGGACAGCCTGTAGTTGAAGATCCTCTCTTCACGGGTGAGGCATCTGGAAGTGTAGGGCTTCATGAGGTAGGTTCTGAGGTAGAAGGAACCTTCATCCCCCACGATGAAGTAGGGCAGATCTTGTGTGTCGTTGGGCAGGGGGTCTGGATCTGGGAAGCCTATGATGAGGTTGCATTCCAGCCCATCCTTGAGGTGACTGGCGTTGTATACCTGGGCATCTGAAGAGGAGCCATTGCCTGAAGCATCGATGTACATGAACTTGGAGTCAGCATCGACCATGGTGTAGAGGATGATGCTGAAGAAGCCCTTGTAGTTGTGATAAGTGGATCCTGAGTTGGCTGGAGCTTTGCAGGCCATGTGCTTCCCATCTATGGCTCCAACAGTGTGGGGGAAGTTCCACCTCTGATACTACTGCTCTGCAACTTTCTTCCAGCCTTCTTCAGTGGAGGGGCACTGGAGGAGCTCCTCCAGGTATTCTTCGATGATGGCCTGCACCACTTCTCTGACCACAATGCTGATGGTGTTGTGTGGCATCCTCCAGGCGTACTGCATGCTCCTGTAGGTGGTCCCTGAGGCCAGGTGGCGCAGAGTCAGTGCCACCTTCAGCCCAGGGTCCAAGCTGGGCTGGAAGTTGATGTTTGCCTTGATCAACCTGGGTCTCAGCCGCTCCACAACTTCATCAAACATGGCTGGCGGCATCCTCATGGAGTTCTGGAATGCATGAGAGTCTTCGTTCCTCAGCTCCATCATCAGCTTGTTATACAGTCCGTACTCGGCTCTTCTCGTGATCCATCTTCGGACCCAGACACTTCTTGGATGCCTCCTTTTCTTCACATAGAACAGGTGAAAGAGCCTGTAGAGGGCTTCACACTGTTGTAGAACGATGGCAGCTACCAAAAGGAGTGTGTGACGATCCATGGTGGAGATGACTGGTTGCTGTGGAAGAGCAAGAGCCAGATGAAGGCTGAAGAGGTCTGCACCGCAGGGCTGCTGGACTGAAAATGAGATCCAGGTGATTTCTCCCCCTTTTTATTGGAAATATAGGTTTTCCGCTCGGTGTCCTTTTGCATCCTCTAGGCATCCTGCAAAAATCCTAAATATCCGAGATACATCCCCTATACGAACGGTTTTTCCGTTTTAATGCTTTATATGCGAGCTGCATCTGCTTTCATCCTTTCTACATCCATGCTACTAATGCTGCATGTCCGTTCCACGTCCGTTTCACTTCCTCCCTGTGTCCGTTTTCCGCTGGAGCTGATGCAAGTTGCGCGGATTCACAGCGGATACCTAGCGGATATAGCGGATGCGTAACGGATGACAATGGACATATAATGGATGTTCCCTGTATGCATAGCGGATGTAGAACGGATGCGTTGGATACTTTATGCGCTCAAAAAGTTTTGTGCAGCTCAAAACTTTTTGAGTGGATGAAATGTCAGTAGATGGATGCTGGATGGATAGAGAGTATGAAAAACGCATGCAGTGAGTACAGAATGGATGCATCGCGTTAACCAACGGATGGCAAGTGTTTCTCACCGTTTTACATCCTCTTTCCATCTGTTGTTGCTATGTTACATGGGCTTTAGGAAGACAGTCCTCTTTTGCTGATCGGAAATTTCTTCCATTTCGTTGCTCTCCAGAAACATCAGGAAACCATCAATATAAGACTTCCAATCTTCTTCATTGGGATTGAATGGTGTGGGCGGCATGTTATTACCAGCCATCTCGTCTAGCATGGTTTTTATCTCTCGCCGCGTGCTTGATCGTCCCACTTCAGGACGATCACACCCTCGTCGCCAGTGTTCCATCTGGAAAAGAAGCACATGAGACCGGGTTCCAACTAACAACTGTTTATTTGGTTAACAGCAACAGTAACGGAACATTGGCTCAAGCCATGGCAGCCCTTTATATAGAGGCTTGCCAGCCGGCTTGTAGCCAATGACATTAATTTAATCTTGCTGCCTTTGAGTGGTTTCTTGGCCTTTCTGGCCAATCAGAATTGACTACTTGGAACCTTCCAAGTTATATAGAACATTATGGTTGAAAGATATGGTTCCTGAATGGTAGCAATGTTGCATGTTTAGACTATCAGATGAACATGACTTTTGTAACACCAATAAAGCCTGGTGCCTTCAGAAATGTCTTCATATGAGAAATAAATATCGTGACAGTTAAATTTGGCAGAAAGTATTTCTGTTATTTCCATTATTCCATTCACCCCCTCTGACCTGATTTTTACTTTGGTTCATGTATAAGTCATATATGTTCAATCCTCATTGGCTTTTAAAAATTCTTTGTTATTTCTGCTCAGTGCCAAATAGAGAAATTGTCCTGTGTATTTTTCTATTAGTTTTCATTTAGTGTTTGCTTTAGAAATTAATTCAAAGGAGAGCTGGAGAGTAGGGTTATTGCAGTTCTTTAACTACAAGAAAGCCAGCATGTAAATATATCTACATCCTATCCATAGGATATTTGTATTTCACACAAACATATGCAATTAGTTTTTTCAAAATACAAAACACTAGAAATCCAGAGAACATGTAGAACTTGTCCTACAGAATTCCCAATTGCTAATGAAATCCCCCATTGCCACAGTATCATACTTCTTGAATGTTTTAACCACCTGGTTTGTGAAAATTTCACCTATGCATTATGCTTGGTATAATTTTGCTTCTTTTCTCCCTTAGTTTTTAGTCACATATTCTTGGCAGTTTTCATCCTTGGTGCCACAAATTTCAATATGGTATGGTCATTCTTTGCTTATAATATGTTCCTACTTCCCTTTTGTTTTGTTTTTTGTTTTTTTTAAACAAATTATAGACTCTTTCCTATGCTATAATCTAATCACAATTTTCTTCTCATTAGGTTTTAGAATCCCAAGAACAATGTATTTTTTCCAGTACCCATACCAAGATTTCAAGTTCTCCCTGTTTGTTCCCTTTATTCATTGCATTCCTGCATAAACTTCCAAGTCCTTTAATTCTGCCCTTCTTAAATTTGCTTGATAAATCTTCTGATGTATTTCTGAGCACCCATTCCTTCTTTTTGGGGCTTATGCTCTGAGTATGGTTGTAGGTATTGGTCTCCCTCCCCTTCCAAATTCAATTTAAAGTGCACCAGGTTAATTGAACAAAAAATTTCCCAGTCTTTGTGATTTCTGGTCCAGGAACTGAAAGTTTCTCAAGAATACACAATCACTTCTCTTCTCTGTAATGTTGGAACAATGTTATTTGGTCGCAACTAAGCATATTTTCTTAGCTTATGACAGAGGTAAACAACAACAAACACAGATTTACATCCCATCTTTATTTGTGGAACTCAAGGCAGTGTATATAATGTCCTCATCTCCTATTTTACTAATAACAACTCTGTGAGATGGGTTGGAACTTGGACCACAAGAGAGAACTTAATACAATGCTACCTCATAGGCTTTCATGACTCAGAAAGGAGCAGAACCCAGACTTCCAGTTTCTAGTCCAGCATCTTAAGCACTATGCCAAACTGGCTAGCTGATTTTCTGAGCTTTCTTCTCACCATCTACAAAGATTTTGGAAGTCTCCAGCTTTGGCATTTGCAAGAAATGTGTTTGAAGGAGGTTTCATCCAAAACTTTAGTCTCTGGTAGTCAGGGATCAAAAAACAAATTTGCACTTTTTTTGCTGCAGTCTTGTGTTTCTATTAACTGAGATCTTGAGAGGCACATTTGTCCGGAGAATGTGACTAGATGTGCTGTTGGGCTATAAATTTTCAAAGAGTGGAGGTGGATTTAGATTTCAGAGGCCTGTTAATGAAGTGTTCCTGTCAGCACACTTCTGGTTTATTAAAGACTGCATCAAGCTTGCAGCCTTCAGCAGATGCTGCTAAAATAAGACACAGAGGAGGAAATATTAGCCAGTGTCCATCCCCAAGCAAATGATTGACAAAAAAAACCTCCCTTCCTACTGCTTTTATTTATGGACAAATGTCACAGATGACCAGCCCATGCATTGTCATATAGCTGGTGGGAAGATCAAGAATGTTAAAGGATTCCAGAAAAGTAGCCATGTTAGTTTGCAACAGCAGAAAGTACATATAGCCTTGGAAATGTCTTAAAGATTAACACATTTGTAAGGTCATAAACTTTGGTGGAATAGAGCCTATTAATCTAAGCTTGAATTTGTTTTCCAGGAGATAAAAGAGAAACACTGACAAGGACTATTGAATTAGACGTTTGTGAATAACACAATGGTCAGTACAGGAATAATTAAAACAGATTGTCCCTGTTCTACAATATAAGAGAAACAGCACACCATATATCTAGGTAGTATAGTATAAAAAAAGGAACTGTATGGAAATGAGAACATAATATTACAACTGCACATAAAGAAATCATCATAGTGGTGACACTGACAAACCTGTACGTGACAGTAATCTGAATTAGAAGCTCATATTTACACTTTGCCATGAAAATCCACTTCAGTCCATCTAAGGTCACTCCTCTGAAACCATTCTATAATCCCTAATCATTCTAAATGCCCAATCTTTGAAAATGAATTTCTAGCTTTTACATTGCTCAAAGATGGGAGCACTTCATTTCAGAGTATATGTCATTGTAGTTCTGGAGGCAGATATGAGGATGTTTTTGTCCCTCACTTTCTGTCCAAAATTCTTTCAATGGTAAGGGTCACTTTGCCTCTGTAATTGTTTTTCTATTGCTCCGTAGGTGTATCTCTGTCTCTGTCACTGTGATTGTTATTTTTCCAAAGGTGCAGAAGATGCATTGCCAGTGATGACGTGAATATTCTTTAGCTTATCAAAACAATGCAGTCATCGACAAGTTTCACACACTGGCACTTTTAGCAAAGGAGTCACATTGACCCACATGCAGCTTTTCTCAGAAGCTGAATAATATTTGTGTTTTTCCATTGCTATTCTCCATTCCATTCCATCATGTCTGCTTCTGGGATTGGGGAATTTTTATTGCTACTGAAGAAAATCAGTTGTATATGGAACAAGGGTGTTAAACTTGATTTCATTGAGGGACACATCAGGATTGTGTTTGACCTTGGGGGCCCAGAGTGGGCATGACCAGGGTGGGCAAGGCCAGCTCAACATCACTCATGTCAGGGGCACCACTCATGGCCCCCCTAAGCTACGTTTTAGGTTGCAACAATTTCCTGCAACCCTCCACCCGCAGCCCTCCCAAGCTCCATTTTTGCTGACAGATGCACCATGGGCTAGTCCTTCGCTGTTTCCACAGGCCAGATCTAAGCAACCTGTGGGCTGGATCCAGCCCATGGGCCTTGAGTTTGATACCCCTGATATAGAATAATAAAAACAGAATAACATAGTTGGAAAGGACTTTGGAGGTCTTCTAGTCCAACTTTCTACTGCAGTAGGAAACCCGATAACATTTCAAACAAATGTTGCCCAAATTATTCTTAAAAACGTCCAGTGTTGGAGCATCCACAACTCCTAGAGGCAAACTGTTACACTGATTAATTGCTCTATCAAAAAATTTCTCTTTAGTTCTAGGTCGGTTATCTCCTTGATTAGTTTCCATCCATTGCTTCTTGTTTCTATCTCTTGCTTCTTAGGATGGAGAAGTTCTTTGCTTTCCTACACCATATTCAATTCTCCCCACTCCCTGAAGGAGGGATTGCATCAAAAAAAAAATAGGAACAAAAAAATTAGAGTTTGTATTCTATCTTTTCCTCTTCATCTTAGGTCTCAAAGAACAGAACTGGCTTATCTAGAAATATACCACACTAGGAGAAAGAGCTATAAAGGAATGCTTCTGCTATTTGCATCTTTACCTTGATAGCAATTGAATGCAGTTGTTGAACCTGCTCACATGCAGGCTGAGTGGGAAGGGAGTATGGATTTATATATAAGTCTTACTTCCAACATCCCCTTCTTTGAGCTTGTTGTGTTGAGGAAGAAAGTTTGAAGTTTATTTGTAAACAGAAGCTTCTGTCCCAGTGACCATGTATAACACAAAATTCCTAATCTTGGACAGACTTTTAAGTAGTGGGGAGAGATTGGGGGTGGCTTGACAACATCTTTTTCCCCTTTTAATCTTAACATAAGCATAATAAATGCACATGTAGGGCAGTGGTGGGATTCAATTTTTTTTTACTATTGGTTCTGTGGGCATGGCTTGGTGGGTATGGCATGGATTGGCAGGTGTGGCTGGGCAGGCATGGCAGGGGAAGGATACTGTAAAATCTCCAATTCCCTCCCCACCCCACTAACCTGCTTTCCAGCTCCAGTCTCCTGTGCAGGGCAACAAAAGAAGACCAGCTGATCAGCTGGAACTTGGGAGGCAGAGAATAGATAAGAGGTGGGGCCAGTCAGAGGTGGTATTTGCCAGTTCTCCAAACTACTCAAAATTTCTGCTATCGGTTCTCCAGAACTGGTCAGAACCTGCTGAATACCATCTCTGATATAGGGTTATTACTTCTTTCATGTTTCAAATAATGCATATGACTCAGAGCATTTCTCTGTACAAGGCTATATGAATATTTGCTTCAAAAATTTGTGGCTTATGTGATTTAATGCTGAATTTTCAATATCCAAACTGAATCACCAATTCAAAGAGTTGAAAGGCTTCAGATATTTCTGAAGTGGCTTGAACTTGATTTGGAGATTGGACAGGCTTTTTAAAGTGAATCTAAACTACAAATCAAAGTGGTATGGTCTAATTTTTCAAAGCAGTTCAGCAATTATATGGGATCATACATCACCAAGGCTAATGTTGGCACTCAGGCTTTCATAGATGACAGTAGAAAACATTATACAGTCTTCTGATTTCCATTGATGTCAAAATTAAGGACCAATTTACAGATAAACCTTTTCAATGTTTTCTTCAGTGTAACTTTGATATATTTGGATACGAATATGTGATTTTTAAACAGCCATTGTCTTATAATTAGATGGAATTGACAAGAAATGGTTCTTTTCTCTTTCATTTTCCTTTTGTACTCTATTATATGTTATATGATTTTGTAATTGGCTATTCACACTTTGTTAATTTATATTCCATTAATTTGTTGTAAGCTATTTGCAGTCTGTTACTGGGTGATTCATAATTTTATCATTCATTAATTGGTGCAAAACTACCACACACATGACTAGATAGAGGAGCACCAAGGGACTAATTAATTTGGGAACTCTGTGGTGACTGAGTGCATTCTCCCATATCTCTTATGTTCATAATACAGAGGGAATCTGAAGTTAATTCAAAGCAGCTGGAGTTTTTGATTGATGTAGAGCCATCGGAGACCTCTAGCCTGCAACTTTAAGATGGAGATCATATACTGTGAACAGAAGCTTCAAAATTAGCAATGTCATTTTCACTTGCATTATTCAAAGATGACAAAGGAATGGAAAAGTCTTCCACTAAAAAATAAAGAAACTTATTCAGAAAAGGAGAAGAAGAAAAAATCACTTTGGGGAATCTAGATCCTTATACAATACGCCTTTGTCTTCTGGCCTTGAGTTTAAGATGGGAGAGAATAAATAAATTTAAAAAAGTGCAGGTATGGCATGCTTCAGAGCCTAACACAGAAATCTGGAATATGGCTTTCAGAGTTGGCTCCATAGCTCTGAAAGTTCTTTTTCTTTCCATCAAAAATCTTACCTTACCTTTGGAGACATCAATTCCCTCCCTGTTTAAATAGGAAGAGACAGGGCCAAACTCTTTGTTTTTCACTTTGCAGTAAGTTGTTGTGTGAAGCCATACCATACGAAAAGGAATCCCCCCCACACATTCTGATTATCTGCCCATTTGGATTCCACCAGTTAGTCTATTCCCTTCCTCAGGCAGAGCACCTTGTAACTTTTTCTAAATTTAGCTGCTGTTGGAAGAATTCCCAGATTTAAAGCAGAACAAACATAAGGGCATAAATAAGGCCAATGGGGGATGTTGTTCCCTGATGTCTTGCATCTGCTCACTACTATATTCCATTCCAGAGAAGAAAAAAATGATGAAGAAATTGCCATTAGTACAGTAGGAACCAGAGTAATTCTGCCGCTTTTCTCTTCCTTTCCCTTCACTCTTCTTCTCTTTCACATAGCTTCAGCTTTTAGTTAAAAAAAATGGGGAGACCTAGGAAGAACACAAATGTCATCTCTCTATTGAAATAAGTATGAATTGTACACTCGAGCATTTAAAGTGCAATTCAATAGAATGAACAGAAAGGTCACATGCAATTTAACTATGGGAGAAGATGTGTCAAAAAAAAAGAGTAAATGAATGATGATTTTTAAAAAGCTGTGTGACACATACTTGAAACTTCAGTAGAAACTGTCTAGTATAAGGTATCTGCTGAGTGCCTGAGAGGAATATATTAGAATTCTTTCCCTTTCCCAAAAAGAATCACAATAAGCCCACAAAAGTTTGGAATTAGAAATTAGGGTTTTGTTCTGTTATCAATGGAGACGATAATAGCATTTTCCTGAATGGGACATGAGAAAAGAGGCAGGAAGTCTGACATCATTATCATTTGGTTTGTTTCTGGCTGTTGAAATAAATTTACAATCTAATGCTTGCAAAATTTGATATCATACATTGACCATCCAGATGGTTCCTGTAATTAACAGCACATTGTAGATACAATCAAAGGAACATACTTAATGAAAAGAGAAAAGCTCAACTGTGTATTTCACGACTATTTGTAGAAGGATTATCAGTAGACATTCCCATAAACGTTTATATCATTTACTAATAGTTTACCAACCTTGGGAGTTTTAAATGTATCTGTTTTTGGCACATACGTTGAAGTAAAGTTCTTATTCTGGAATTTATCAAGGAAAAGATTTAAAGTCCCCTGCTTGATTTTCTGCCAAGCACCATGGTGAGGCCTGTGAAGGAATCCTAGCCTGAGTTAGTGCAATGTCTAAAATGGTAAGGAAAATAAGGCTTGTGGGGTTAATAAAATGAAATATGTGTTATGCTTTGGCACAGATTACAAACTTCTGCTATGTTACTAGTGGTCATGCAAGACTCCAAGAGCTGGCCACAGGTTGCAAATTTGGTTTACTATTCAGGAGGAAGGAGAAAACTTGTGTTTCATCATATACTGTATATGGAGGGAGGAATGAGAGGCAAAAAAAATTCAGCTAAGAGGACTCCCAGCAGTATTGAAAATAAAAGTAAACAAACAAATTCCACCATAGAGATAAAAATAGTTTTTGAAATACAGGTATCCTTGTTTACTGACAAAATTGGGATTGGTATGAAGCAAAGTGGTCACCAAGGGAAACTGCAACTGTTCTGATAATCTTTCTCCAGCTTTCCTTTGCTTTACACACCAAAGATTGTAAATGCGAGTTATTTTTATATTACCATCCTAACTGTGGGTAGTCACTAAATGAAGCAGCCAGCCACTAAACAAAGATTACCTTTAATTCTGTTTACAAAGAAAAATGGTTTTTATTTATTTATTTAGTGCATGATGAGAACATAACAGAAGAGAAGTAAACATGTGTACATCATCCATCTATGGGGGTATGGCAGTGGCTTCATAACTGAATGTCGATTTCAGCTATCCAGGTGATCGCCTCTGGTGTGGTTTCATGTAGAAAACTAGAGTATGCACTCGTTGGATGCTTTGCACAATATGTTTAGTTGTTTGCATATCAGCATCACAATTGTCGTAAGGTGAATCTTGCCATTTCTACTGATATCACATCAAATTCTGTTCAGTTTTGACCAGACAAAACAAGGCAGGTCAAAACCAGGTGGTTTGATAGTCAGTAATGGTCTATTGATAGGCACTAATGGTCAGGCCACAGGCAGGTTCCTTGGACCATTCCTCTCTTCAGGAATTCTTGGAGTTAAACCGGATAGATATTTAAGTGAATAGCTGTTTTCCAAGCTGGCCTATAGGATTTCAGTCTTGTGATGGGCTGTGCATTGCCTCAGTGAAAAGGGAGGCCCTTGTGGTTTGTACTGAACAATCTAATTAATTCTATTTAGGTCAAGTCCATATAGTAATGCAGAAACTGCCATTTATATTGGGTATTTCAAAAATGTATTTAGTTAATTCATACTCAAAAAAATTGCCAAAGTCACAGTGAAACCCCACAATGGTGGCATTTTCAGACTGGGAAACAATATGATTACGCTCTCCATATGTCTGTTAGTGGCAGGAGAAATTCAGCCTAGCAGGTGGCAACTGTAGACAGGAATGCAAAAATGAAGAAAATGAAAATATGCAAATGGATTTAATTGTGCTTGAGAAAATAATCAGATTTTCTATAGAAGGTGCCACAAGGGAAAAAAGTATACAGGATTTGAAGAAGAATAAATTATATGGAGAGCCAACTTGGCATCAGGTTAGAGACTGAGAGATCATGAATTCTAGTTCCACCATAGGCATAAAGCCATTGGGGGTATGTGTGTTTTGGATCAGTCATTCTTTACCAGCCCTAGGAAAGAGACAATGGCAAATCACTTCTGAAAAACCTTGCCAAGAAAACTGAAGGGACTTATCCAGGCAATCTCCGAGAATCAGACACAATTGAATGGAACAAAAAAATAAATTATCTACCATCTTTCCTGCCTACTAAGAGACTATTAACTGCTTATTATTCTTTTAGTACAGTAATTGAGATTTAGTTCCTGAGTTGGTCTATGGATTTGTGGAATTACAACCATGTTTGTGCCTGTTTTATGGGAGCCTGATGCAATATGATATACTTCCATTAGGTGGATAGCTGCTTATAAGTAATTCCTTATTTGAAGTTTTCTTTGGATCATAGACCTTGCAGGGCTGGGAACTGTAGTTCTCTAGACATTATTGGTTTGCATCCAGTAGCATCTGTAGAAGCCTGTTGCTTTCATCAGAATGAGAAAAGCAAGTCATTGCATAATTCTGCAAGGTCAGATGTTTGTGCAACTTCATAATGAATGTACAAATCAGTTGTATAGCCTCATGCTGCTGCAATTATTCTTTCACCACTCTTCCCACCCTCTTATTCTCTCTTGGTTCTTAGATCATTGGCCATTATAATGAGACTGATGAAAATTAATCTAACACTGCATGAAACACTGTTACTTGCAACTTATGTTCTAATCTCTGAATGCCCACATTTAGCAGATGCATCCCCTTAGATCCTAGAATTATGATCTTGATGAGAAAAGCATGAAGATGACTTCTATTTGTATTTATTGAATGCAGGAAGGTTCTATACAATTAATAAAGAATATTCCTAAAGCAAATCAGGCCTGGTGGTGTTGTGTGAAGGCTTAAGGCCTGGTCCCACTGCACTTACGGATGCAAAGAGGATGTAAAACATTAAAAAAAGCTTGCCATCCGTTGGAAAACGCAATGCATCTGTTGTGTACTCATTGCATACGTGTTTCATACTCTCTATCCATCAAGCATCCGTCCACTGCGATTTCATCCTTGCAAGAAGTTTTGAGCTGCTTTGTGAACGGATGAACTTTCTGCCGTGTACAATGTAAATCCACGACATATGAGCAACAAACATTCTATGTCCGTTTATCATCTGTTAAACATCCGCTGTATCCTCTCTGCATCCTCTGGGCATCCTCGCAATTCACATCCGCTGCAGCTGAAAAATGGAAAGAGGGAGGAAAGAAAAGGTACATGGAACGTCTATACATCGTTAGTAGCACGGAAATAGAAAGGATGCGCAGTGAATGATTTGCATCCGATATACATCCGCATGGCATCCCCTTTGTTTCCTTTAGGCGTACGTGATGCATCCGCTTCATCCGCTATGCGTCCACTTCACAATTATCCCCTGTAACCCCTATGGAGGTATCATCCTCTTCCATCCGCTTTCATCTGCTAGGCTTCTGATGAACATCTGTTTAACATCCCCGCTACATACTACCCACGTCCGTTCTTTTCCGTTCTCTTCATGCAAATTTTCACCACTTTTTGGAGCAGATGACAATGGATGGAGCCACCCCCGAAATTTTGCTCGTCTGCTGTGTCCTTTATGCATACATTTTGAGCCCATTGGCCAGTGGGTCCGGGCCTTTACATATCGATCTTGTTTCCTCTTTCCTGTTTTACTCTCTTATATGCAGGCTGAACAGTGATTTTGAGTAGCAAATTAAATGTAAGGGATCTATCCCCCATTCTGTGCAAACCATAGGCAAAATAGTTGGTGCGTGTAGTGATGAATATATTATAGATAGATGGAGTTATACCAACACAAATTGTGTGTGTTTTTATGAAACAGGTTTGCTGGGTGCATCACTGAGAGCATACACATTCACATAGGAGATGGGTATTGCTTGTGTTCCTCTGTGTCAAATTTGAAGCTGTAAAGAGCTGCTGTTGTTGGGTGTTTTTTTTTTTTTCTTTATTGCCTTGGAAACAGTCATGAAACTGATAGATTCCTTAAAGAGCTGTCATCTCTGGTGATTGAGAAGATGCTGTCTCAACATGTTTCAGGAGCTTATCAGTTTATGTAAAAGTAGGTTTACTGGATGTTCAGGATGTGCTGTTTGTTTTGCTTGCTTTACTGGACTATATTAGTCCTAGAATTTGTTGATGCAATTCCATCCATCTGTTTCCACATAAAGAGGAAAACAACAAATTTGGCCCAGCTCCCAGACATCAAATGAAAAGAATAAGATACTAGTTAAATGCGAACTATACGGCACTGTGGCAGGTAGACTTACAGCACCACAGCACTAAATCCACTTTTGGAAGCAGATTTCCAGCCCAGTTGATATTTCTATAGATTTTCAAATTCATAGAAAAAAAAATACTGGGCCATTTAGAAGGCAGAAAAGAGCATTCGACTTTTCAAATCACAACATGATTAAGGTTCTTTCATCTTATTTTTTAAACTATAAAAATGTTCTCAGCTAACTCAGGGCTTTTTGCAAAGAAGCTTCTGGATTTTTTGGGGTGTTCTTTGAACAATCATGCAACCAATATAACAGGGGAGAGCCTTGGCTTTCATATCTATGTAAAAAGTAGGCCCATTGTCTTTTATTTCCTACTTTATTTTCTCTTTAGGGAAGAAGTAATGCTAGCATGTAATTCATTCCTATTCAGGTCAGCAGTGCTAATTTTGGACAGGTCTGCTTCCAGTTTCTGTCCATAATGGGGAAAACAAAGGCTGTGATTTTCTTTGGCTCCTAGGCCATGTTTTTCTTATTGTGTAGAAAGTATCCAGAATTAGGGTGCTAATTTTATGATCTTATTCTGGGATATGGCTCTTACATTTAGACTGCTCTGCAAGTTTAGTTGATGCCCAATTACTAGGCGAATAACAACAAGGATAATGATTTTCGGAAAGTGAGTGATGCTAAAATATTATGAGGGTGTTTTCATAGAAAACATGCTGAGTCTGTTCTGAACTGTGCAAAAGGCCAATATCAGAAAAGTGTGGGGTTATGCACTCTTTGAAAAAGATTTGGAACAAATGCTTTTGACTTTGTTCTCCTTTATGGAATCCACTTATTTAAAATGAATACAATTGTTAAAGCAAGGGTGTTCTGTTTGGATAATAAGGTATGCAAGACCGGTATCCCAACAAACAACTCTTTATTTAACAGTATAGTGACTTGTAACGGAACATTTGCTGAAGCCGCGGCAGCCCTTCTTATAGAGGCTGCTTGTGGCTTGCAGCCAATGACAGTTGTTTAAGAATTCCCGCCTTCAGGTGGGCCAATCAAAATGATGCTTAATTGACCAATCCGAGAGCAGCCTGTTCGGCCAATCAGTTTTAGTCATTTGAAGTCTTCTAATTTCCAAACACAACACCCCTCCCCCCTTGGTTTCGTCCAAAGTGCGCAATGTAGTCACGCAGGTAGGTGGGGATTTTGTGGGTCCTGCTTGACCTGCGCAGCTCAGTCTCAGCGTGGTCTTCCATCAGTTCAGACAGGATCGCTTTTTCTCCATGTCTTCTCCATGGAACGTCCTGGAAGGGTGAGTTAGCCTTGCTGCTCCCGCCTGGTTCTCTCGGGCTGGTTGAGGTGGCTCTGTCGCTCCCTCCTGGTTTGTCTGGGTTGGTAGAGCTGGCCTGGCTGTCTCCTTTCAGGAAGGTCTCACCTGCTACCGGTTCTCTTCTCCGGAGGTTGTCTATGGGTAAGTGCTCTTTTTGTTTTATCAGAGTTTCTAATTCGGGTTTGTGTTGTGTCTTTTGTCGTATTATTGGTGGTTCGTCTCTCCCTTTTTTATTATTTTGTGTTTTCCCCCCTCCTCGGTTGTTTTTAGATTGTTTATTGGTGTTTGCGGTGGTGCTGTAGTATTTCGTTCCAATGTCCTAGAGTGAAGCTGGTCGATGTGCCGCTTCCATGTTCTGCCATCGTCTAGTGTGAGTCGGTATGACCTGGGCCCTGTGATTTGAGTAACTGGCTGGACCCCATAATGGGTCCCCGGTAAAATTTTTTGCGTAGACTAAGTTGCCAATAGCAAAGGAGCGATATTTACTTGAGGAGTCAGGGTTTTTTTCACAGGTATAGGTGGGGTGTAGTCTATCTAGGTAGGAATGCAATTTTCTACCCATGAGGAGTTCAGCTGGGCTTTTGTTGGTGGTTGTGCTAGGGGTGATATGCTGAATTGTTAAGAGTTTGTTAAGTCTATCTTGGATGTCCCCCATGTCCAATTTGTCTAGGGCCTCTTTAGTATAATGAACCATGCATTCAGCTCATCCCTTTGAAGGCAGATGAGCCGGCACTGTGAGGGCATGTCGGATGCCCTGCGCAGCCAGGTATTGCTCAAAGGCTAAAGCAGTAAACTGGGGGCCATTGTCAGAAACTACTACATCTGGCAGTCCATGCGTAGCAAAAAGTCTGTTCAATTGTTTTATGACTGCTTCAGTAGTAGTGGACGCCATAAGAATAACCTCTAACCAGTTCAAATAAGCGTCAACAATTATAAAATATGTGTTCCCTTTCGTTGGCCCAGCAAAGTCAATATGCAGTCTCGACCATGGGCTTCTGGGAGTTTCCCATTCCAGGACTGGTGCAAGAGGGAGGGTAGGCCTTTTTGGCAGTCATGGCATGTTGCCACCCATTTTTCAATGTCTTTGTCCAGCCCTGGCCACCAGATGTAACTCCTGGCCAAGGCTTTCATTTTTACTATTCCCTGGTGTCCCTCGTGCAACACGCACAACACTTTCTCCTACAACTTTTTTGGAATTACCACCCTGTCTCCCTATAGTATATAGCCCTTTTCAATGGACAGTTCAGTTTGCCTGGTGCGAAAAGGTTGAAAATTCTTGCCTCTATCCTCATCCGGCCAGCCCTTACCTACCCAATGCAGGATTCGAGCTGTCAGCGGGTCTTTCGCAGTAGCTTCTAGTGACATCTGCTGCGGTAAGTGGCAGATTCGGCCACGTCTCGATCTGAAGAGTGGAGATGGTAGGAGTTGGGTCGCCTTCCTTGTTGGGCAGTGGGGAATGGCTCAAGGCATCCACATGGGTGATGGTCTTTCCTGGCTAATGGATGAGTGTTTTATTGTATGCAGCGAGGAATTCTGACCACCCCGTCATTCTTGGCGATAGGATGTTCGGGGTTGGTTTGTTCCCTGCCAGGATCCCTAGCAGGGGTTTGTGGTCTGTGATAACAGAAAATGTCTTACCATATAGGTATTCGTGGAATCTCTTGACGCCTGCTATGATTGCGAGGGCTTCTCGGTCAAGTTGGCTGTAGTTCCTTTCAGATTTTGACAGCGTTTTGGAATAGAAGGCAATTGGTGCTTCTCTGCCATCTGGTAGCTTGTGGCTCAGTATGGCGCCGCGATGCATCACAGGTGACCGTCAGTGGCAGGGTGTTGCTGTATTGTATTAAAACGGTGTTGGATGATAATAAGTCCTTAATGTTTTGGAATGCTGCTTGTTCTCGGTGGCCCCAATTCCAGACAGTTTTTTAATCTAATAGTCGATGTAATGGCTCTGCTACGGTTGCCTTTTGGGGCAGGAAGACATTGTAGAAGTTAATGAGACCTAAGAACGCCTGTAAGTCTGTTTTGTTCTTAGGCCTGGATGCGTCTTTAATCGCCTTTATTTTCTTTCAAGTGGGGTGTATCCTTGCTCATCTATAAGGTAGCCTAAGAATTCGACTTGATTGGTGGCTAGTTTACATTTTTCTCTTTTGACCTTAAGCCCTGCTTCCCTGAATCTTCGCAAGACTTCTCTCAGTCTATTTTCTAATTGATGTTTATTTTTTGCTGATACTAATACGTCATCACACGACTCCTTTTATTCCATTTAGAAGGCGCTCCATGAGGCTTTGGAAAATGCCTGGGGCAACGCTAACACCAAATTGAAGTCTGTTACATTTGAATGCCGCTCTGTGAGTGACTATAGTCTGTGCCTCTGCAGTTTCAGGGCCAACCGGCAGCTGTTGATATGCTTGCACAAGATCAAGCTTCACGAAAATTTTTCCTCCCCCTAATGAATGCAACAGGTGTTGAACTACCGGAACAGGGTATGCCCTTTGCTGGAGTGCATGATTTAGGGTGGCCTTATAGTCACCACAGATGCGCACTGACCCATCTGCTTTGACAGGAGTCATGATGGGAGTTTCCCATCTGGCATGGTCGATTGGCTCTAATACCCTTGTGTGATGAGTTTGTTAAGCTGCTCATCTATTTTCGGTTTTAAGGCAAAGGGAACGTGTCTGGCTTTGAGCCTGATGGGAGCTATCTTAGGATCTAGGCTGAATTTTATTGGGGTCCCCTTGTACTTGCATAGGGTCCCATCGAATACATCCCAGAACTCTTCCAGCAAGTTCTCCTCCCAATTGGTCTCAGCGATGCTGTTGATCCAGGTCACTCTGATTCCCAGGGGCATGAACCATTCGATTCCCAGCAGGCTAGGGCGATCATGGTCGACGATTGTCAGAGGAAGTACTTCAGCATGGTTCTTGAATTCTATTAGGAAATGTCCAAGGCCCACTACCAGGATTCGGTTTCCCTGGTAATCTTTAAGTATAAGCTTTTGCTGTTCCAGTTGTCTTTGTTTGATGTCTGATATCAGGTTTCTGATAGTGTTCCATAATACCATTAACAGGTATGATCCAGAATCTACTTCCATCTCACAGGGCTTTCCTTCGATTTTCATATTTATTCAGACCTTTTTTGCGTTTACTGCCCTGGCATTTCTGATGATTATTGTTTGATGTGTTTCTTCTCAGTCGTTCATTCACCGGTTTCTGTTCTCTTGGCTCCATTGGCTTCCGGCTTGTCTCTCTCTGTTTTGGGTGTGTGTGTGTGCTGCCGTGTCTTTTTGGACTATAACTCTTTTTGTTTCGGCAGACCCTTGCAATATGTCCCCGTTTCTTGCAAAATCTGCAAATGACATCCAAGAATCTGCATTCAGAGTGCGGGTGATCCCTTCCGCACCCAGCACACTGGAATTCTCGCCTCTTTCCTCTTTTTTCCCGCCATTTTCTTTCCAACTGAAGCCTATGTATGTCTTCGTTGTCATCATCAGTGTCGCTCAGGGAGTTGAGGTCTCATGGTGGGCAGCTGCTGTGGGCTGTTTTTGGTTCCCTTCCACCTTCTTTTCTCGGGGTTGGTTCGGTGGTTCTGCATTTGTTAAATTCATCTGGCACATGGTGGCTGTGGATTTCTTGGCTGCTTCAGGGGTGGTGGCTTCTGCGATGGCCTCAGTCACTGTGATATTCGCTCTGTTTAGCAGCTTGCTTTGGAGCATAGCATCCTTCAATCCTAGGACCACACGGTCTCTCATGGCTTCATCCATGTTCTGAAATTCGCAGGCTCCTCCAATATTTCTTAGGGCTGCTGTGAAATCTCTGATGCTCTTGTTTTCTCGTTGGTCTCGTTTATAAAATTCATGCCTTTTGATCAGATTGGAGACCACAGGCATGTAATGGGCTCGTAGCATTCGGTTTAATTCTGGCCATGCCATCTGTTTTACGTCCCATGGTTTGGCTAACGCCTTGGCCATTTTGAAAACGGCAGGGCCACAGTGCACGAGGAATACAGCTCTCTTCCTCTGGTTGGTTATTTCTTGTAGCTCATTGCTTTCCAAGAAGATCAGCAAGCGGTCAATGTATAACTCCTAATCTTCTTCGGCTGGGTTGAACGGTGTGGGCGGCACGTTGTTACTGGCCATCTTGGTTGCTTGGTTCTGGTTGCAGCATGCTTCAGTCTCACTCTTCTAGGACGATCCCATCCTCATCGCCAGTGTTCTGTTTGGATAATAAGGTACGCGAGACCGGTATCCCAACAAACAACTCTTTATTTAACAGTATAGTGACTTGTAAGGGAACATTTGCTGAAGCCGTGGCAGCCCTTCTTATAGCGGCTACTCGCGGCTTGCGGCCAATGACAGCTCTTTAAGAACTCCCGCCATCAGGTGGGCCAATTAAAATGGTGCTTTATTGACCAATCCAAGAGTGGCCTGTTTGGCCAATCAGTTTTAGTTATTTGGAGTCTTCTAATTTCCATACACAACAAGGGGTATCTGCTGATTGGAATAAGAGGGGCTGATTTAATCACTGTCAAAGCATTCATAGCTGTAATATATGTTACAGGTTTTGGATATTCATGCAATATTGCATTTGTATACAATAATATATTTCCTTTGGGAACTGAAAACATTTGCAATTCTCACTAATCAGATAACTTAGAATTTTCATTCTATTAAATTTCCTTCCTTCCTTTCTGAATATTGTGGTTTATTGAGAGAAGTAAAATGCCAAAGCCACTTGCTAGAGTTAAATATGCAAATCTTATAATTTATGAATGGAGTTAATCTAGCTGTCTTCTTTCTCTTATAGTTTTTCAACAACAAATAGGAACTTCCTATTCCCAATCTGCAGACAGGAACAGCCACTCAAATTAGGAACATTACTTTAGATTTAAATGTATTTGGAAAAACTAACCACTGTGACTAAGAGCAAAAAAAAAAAAAGTTTACATTTTTCATAGAATGAGCGTGAAATTTATTTTATTCTTTTTCCTGACTTAGCTGATAGAAATTTGAATTTCATTATTAATTTTAAAAAAATTAAAAGCATAGCATAAAAAACTAGCAATTAAGATTCATTTGTTCAATCAAATCAAATCAAAACAAAAATATTTTGCTATTGGAAATGTATTATGCAACTCTAATTCCATTTCATAATATGCCCTTGGCAAGAAAGGCTAAATAAATGTAAGGTGTTAAAATAAATAAAATAACCCATAAGATATTTTTCAAAATTGAGGGAAAAGTTTCTACAGTGATAATATCCCCTGCTGATCACACTTTTTAACAGCATCAAAAGGAAGGGGTGATATTAAAAGTATATTTATGTTTCAGCTGCCTTGTAATTGTTTCTGTATATTTAAGGATGATTTTATGAATTTAGGTAAACTGATGGGAAAGATAATGAGAATGTTTTATTTTTATTACATGCCTCTTTTCTTTCAAAAATTGCTTATGGTATAAAATCCCAAATTGATACTTCCTATGAAGTATGACGTTCATTTAAGCCCATGTCACACTGCCCAACGGATGCAAAAAGGACACAACGGATGAGCAAAATATTCCATCCATTGTTATCTGCTCTCAAAAGGGACAAAAATTTGCATAACCGGAGCGGATAACACGGACACGGGGAGGACGCAGGGCGGATGCAAAGCGGATGCGGAACGGAAGCCCAGCAGATGGAAGGGGATGGGAGTGGATGGCACATCCGCAGGGCTTCCGGGGGGCCTCAGCAAAGTGGACGCGGAATGGATACAGCGGATGCACAGCGGATGCACAGCGGATGAAGCGGATGCAGAGCGGAAGCCTAGCGGATGCACAGCGGAAGCCTAATGGATGCCTGGTGTTAATTGTGCATGCTGGGGGGGGTGCATTGCGCAAGCCCCCCGGATATAAAGGGAAGCAGCTCGCACGTGGCCAGCATTCGGAGGAAAGACCTGCTGCAGGATACATTGAGTCCTTGCCTGCGCTGCCTGCATGCCTGCCTGCAAGCCTTGCTGCCAGCCTTCCTGCCAGCCTGCCTTCCAGCCTCCCTGCCAGCCAGTCTGCCTGCCAGCCTTGGTGCCTGCCTGCTTGCCAGCCTTCCTGCCAGGCTTTGTGCCAGGCTTCCTGCCAGCCTTCCTGCCAGCCTTGGTGCCAGGCTACCTGCCATCCTTGGTGCCAGGCTTCCTGCCAGCCTTGGTGCCTGCCAGCCTCCCTGCCAGCCACCAACCCCACAACCATGGGGAAGAAGCGAAAGTCTCAGCAACCTGCCGCCATCCCTGGCAAGAGGGACAGGGCCACCCTCCCGCCCCCTGTCCCTGACTCTGCTTCTGCTGGGGCTTCTGCTGAAGCTGCTCCTGGCAGTGGTACTTCTGCTGCGTACTCTGCTGAAGCTGCTGCTGGTCCTGCTGGTCCTGCTTGTGCTCCTGGACTTGCTCGTCCTGCTCGTGCTCCTGGACTTGCTCGTCCTGCTCGTCCTGCTCGTGCTCCTGGTCTTGCTTGTCCTGCTCGTGCTCCTGGTCCTGCTCGTGCTCCTGGTCCTGCTCGTGCTGCTGGTGCTGCTGGTGCTGGTGCTGCTGGGGCTCCTGGTGATTACTCTGCTGCTGCTGATCCTGGTCCTGCTGCTGCTGCTACTGCTGTTGCTGCTGCTGCTGCTGATGATGATGATCCTGCTGCTGCTGCTGCTGCTGCTGATGATGATGCTGATGATGATCCTGCTGGTGATGATGATGATGATAATGATGATCTTGCTGGTGCTGCTGCTCCTGGTGGTGTGGAGGAGCAGCCCCTACCACTTGGGACCCCCTCTGATGAGGGCCCATCTGGACCTGGCAAAGGGAGGAAGAGGCGTATGTGGGGACGGAAGAGGAGGCAATACTTCATCGAGGAGGAACATGAGGATGAGGTGCTGGAGTGGCTGAGGGAGAATGACTATCTGTGGCGGAAGGACACCGGCTTTACAGGGACACCAAGTGGAAGCAGGCTGCTTGGAGAGAGAGGGCGGAGAGTATGGGTTACACTTCAGAGGTGCTCCTCGGCTGGTGGAAACATATGCACACCTGGTACGGGAAGCTGCACCTGAAGAAATCTGGCCAGGCCACAGTAAAGCTGACGGACAGAGAGACCTACGTCATGGCCAGGTGCAGCTTACTGGAGGGTGCAGCTTCCTCCGCCACCAAGGAGCACCAGGAGCCCCTCTGTCTACCCTCTCTCTCCGGCAGCCTGCTGCGACCCAGTCCTCTTCCAGCCGAGAGTCAGTCCCTGTCTCCAGGCAGGTTTCTGTGGAGCATGCCATGGCGGGGAACCCGCGGACAGCTGTTGTCACTGTGTCACCATGGTGGAGCGCATGGAGGACTCCCTGGTGCAGTGGGAGAGAGGAGACATCGAGTCCACCACAGTCGTACCTGCATCCACCCCCCCCCAGCTCCACCTCCGCAGAAAGGCAGAGAGCCAGACAGCAGGAGGGGCAGAGCCACACTGTCCTGCTGGAGATCAGGGACACCATCTGCACCAGTATAGAACTCCTCTCTCAGCTGGTCAGCACCGACTCCTCATCCTCCAACTGCAAGCCCTTCCTCACCTATGTCAACCAGACCCTCAAGAATATGGAGGAACCCCAGTACCAGGTGGTGAAGGACCGGATCACGGAGCTGCTTCACAACCCTCCAGACCCCAAGGAACCTGCTCCCACCCAGTCCAGGTCTGCTCCTCCACCCCAGGTGATGTCCCTCCCATACCAAGGCTTCCCACAGGCCCTCACCTACCAGGGCTATGGCTACCAGGAGGTCCAGCAGCACAGGCAGCAGCCCTTCCCAGTCCAGGCACAGAGTCATCGGGCGACACTGTTGCCACTGGTTCCACTGATGCCACCGATGCCAGCCACGACAATGATGCCACCGACGACAGCGATGCCACCCACGCCAGTCCTCATCCAGCTGCAGACCAGACAGCCCCACGACACTACTCCTTCCTCCACCCCACAGCCAAGCCCGGCCTCAGTACATCTGTCATCAGTACTGGGGCTGACACCCCATGGCATGGAGGAAGGACCTCTCAGCATCACGGGTCTGAGCCAGCTGTCTGAGAGCTTCCTCAACACACCGTCCCCTTTTCTCCTCTCGGGGCCAGGCACCCCAATGACAATACAGACCAGCACTCCAGCACCACCCACCTCCACAGCACCTGGACCCTTCACCCTTGAGACTGGGCACACCTCCGAGTGACCAATAAGAGTGCCAGAGACTGGGTAGCTGTCTACCTGTAGAGTTTATTTGGACAGTTGACTTGGGTCATTTTTGTTTTACAGCTTGTTGTTCAATAAAGTTTATCTTTGATTCACACACTTGCTTCATTTCTTTTTTTTAACAAAGTCTTGGTGGAAACTTTTTGAAATGGTTTAAGCCTTTGCATGCTTGTGGGATGGGTTAAGATAGCAGTGGGATGGGCAGGGATACCTTTGGGATGGGTAATACCTGTGGGATGGGTAAGGATAGCAGTGGGATAGATAAGCCTCTAGTGAAAGCATAGTGTGACTGTATGGTCCACCCTCCCAGGTGCCACACTTATGGCTCTTTATTATCAATAATAATGTAATAATTATCCACACATGTCAACATAAACACAACTCTTTATTAAACGCCCTGTTCATTGTAGGCCCACCCAACATACATGGCCCAATCTCATCAGTGTGATGAGACAGGCTGAAGGAAGCATCCTTTAATCATCTACCATCCTGTCTTGCCACTCCACTGCTCCACCTGGGGAGTTGCACCAGTGTCTCAGGAGGTTGCGCTGCTTCTTCCCTTCACATGAGGCTCTGTTGGGACCTTGCACATCCTCAGTGTCTATCAGGTTTTGCCCTTGCCTCCATTCCCCAGGCTCCATGTCCCCATTGCCTTGTTGGAGGCCCACGAGCCTTTTCTGCAAGACCGGGTAACGGGTGCGCATGAGATTGTACAGGATGCAGCAAGCTTCCACGATCCTCCTCACGGTCTCTGGGCAATGCTGCATGGTGGTGAGAAGTACCTGGAACCTGTTGGCCAGGATGCCAAAGGCGTTCTCCACCACCCGCCTTGCCCTGGACAGCCTGTAGTTGAAGATCCTCTCTTCACGGGTGAGGTGTCTTGAAGTGTAGGGCTTCATGAGGTAGGTTCTGAGGGAGAAGGTATCATTCCCCATGATGAAGTAGGGCACATCTTGCGTGTCGTTGGGCAGGGGGTCTGGATCTGGAAAGCCCATGATGAGGTTGCCTTCCAGCCCCTCCTTGAGGTCACTGGCGTTGCATACCTGGGCATCTGAACATGAGCTGCTGCCTGAAACATCGATGTACATGAACTTGTAGTCAGCATCGACCATGGCAAAGAGGATGATGCTGAAGAAGCCCTTGTAGTTGAAATAAGTGGAGCCCGACTTGGGTGGTGCTTTGCAGGCCACATGCTTCCCATCGATGGCTCCAATGGTGTGGGGGAAGTTCCACCTCTGATACCACTGCTCTGCAACTTTCTTCCATCCTTCATCAGTGGAGGGGCACTGGAGGAGCTCCTGCAGGTATTCTTCGATGATGGCCTGTACCACTTCTCTGACCACAATGCTGATGGTGTTGTGTGGCACCCTCCAGACGTACTGCATGTTCCTGTAGGTGGTCCCTGAGGCCAGGTGGTGCAGAGTGAGTGCCACCTTGAGCCCAGGTTCCAGGCTGGGCCGGAAGTTGGTGTTTGCCTTGGTCAACCTGGGTGTCAGGCACTGCACAACTTTGTCAAACATGGCTGGAGGTATCCTCATGAAGTTCTGGAATGCCCGAGTGTCTTCGTTCCTGAGCTCCACCATCAGCTTGTTGTACAGCCCGTACTCTTCTCTTCTCCCGATCCATCTTCGTACCCAGACACTTCTTGGCCGCCTCTTTTTCTTCCTGTAGTTGAGTTCACAGAGCCTGTAGATGGCTTCACACTGTTGCAGAAGGATGGTGGCTGTCAAAAGCACTGTGTTACGATCCATGGTGGACATGACTGGATGCTCTGGAAGAGGAAGAGTCAGATGAAGGCTGCAGAGGTCTGCACAGCTAGGCTGCTGTTCTGAAAGCGAGATGCAGGTGAGTTGCTCCCCCTTTTTATAGGCAGTATAGGTGTCCCTTTGCATCCTCTAGGCATCCTCTAGGCATCCTCTAGGCATCCTCTAGGCATCCTCTAGGCATCCTCTAGACATCCTTAATATCCAAGATAGGTCCCCTCTGTGAATGTTTTTTTCTATTTTAAACGCTTCCTTTCCGCTTGGCATCTGTTCTGCATCCGTTCTGCATCTGTTCCGCGTCCGTTCCACTTCCTCCCTGCGTCCGAGCGGATGCGAGTTGCGTGGATGTGGAACGGATGCCTAGCGGATATCGGAATGTGTAACAGATGCAGAACAGATGCGTAGCGGATGCTTAGCGGATGCAGAACGGACGAACTGGATACATTTTCTACGCAAAAGTTTTGGCCAACCCAAAACTTTTTGAGCGGATGAAACGTCAATAGACGGATGCTGGACGGATAGAGAGGAAGCAAAACGGAGGTGGTGAGTACATCGCGTTAACCAATGGATGGCAAGCTTTTTTGTCCATTTTACATCCTCTTTGCATCCGTTGGTGCAGTGTGACATGGGCTTTAACTAATGTTCCTATTTCTATTTGTCATACTTTCACTTTAAAAGGGGAAAAAACTATCTAAGCTCTTAGACTGGGGTTTTTCCCCAAGACCTGTTATTTGAACTGGTTTTAGTGAAGAGCTAAATTATATAGAAAGGCACCCTATATTATTAAAATAAGTTCAAAAATGACTAGGCACCTCAATAAAATCAATGATGGTATTGTATTGTGAAACAAACCAATTAAATTCATGAGATGGATTTAGGAAGCCAGTTTAGAATCTTCTGTGGAACTTTCTCTATAGTCATTTGGGAAACTTTTTATAATAATTCCATGGGCATATTTTGCTGTTATAAATACTGAGATAGTCCCAGATCAAATTCTGTTTATGCAGAATTATATTGCAGTCCAGGTGTACACTTTGGAGAAGCCATTAAAGGATACTGATCTACCATAGATTTGCCCTTAGTCTTTGAATTTTGTTCCCAAAACTCAGGGGCTACACCTTACAGCAGTACTGTAAGAAAGACATGGCAAAAGAGATAGACTGCCCCTGCATAAATTGTAAATAGATCATTCTCCTTGCAACTGGTTCACTCTCTCCAGATGAAGTTGAAAAATTGAAAAATTACAGTATGTGAATAAGGGAGGATGATATTTATCAGGTAGAAGCTTTTTGTTGTCTGGAAAGATAAGGAAGAATAAATCTCATTTTATAGGAATTTTACTATTTTTCCTTTTATCACAAAGAAGCGAGCACCAAGAGAATGCAGGGATCAATAATTCACTGTGATTCATTGTTAGAAAATGAAAGCCTTCAAAATATTTTGCTTTGTTGACTTAATTCAAAAGTTTATGGTGGCCGAATTCTCACAATTACCCATCTTTCCCACTCCCCCAGCTTGTTTACTGAGTTTTATTCCTCCGTTTGGAGGGAGAAGAAGGCAAGGTTAAGGTGAGGTAAGGTGAGGGAGAAAAAGGCAAGGTAAAGGTGTTATGCCAAATTTCTTTGTTGTTCCAAAGATTGGAGGTAGTGGAATCATCTTCATTTTCTCTAAATAATATTTCTTCATCTCCAGATGAAGAACCTTGGAGCATGACATAAATTGTGGACCTGGCTTTTACATAATATGCACAGGAAGCATATCTTCTTTCTTGCGCACACAGCTAAATCCTCATCATGTTATTTTTTTAAATGTTGCACTATGGTATCAATTATTAAAATGTAAAGTTCAAAAATCAGCTTCCAAATTAAAAAAGATTTACATAATCAGTGCCAAAAGTGCAAAATCCCCTAAATGCCTGTCTTCCAGTCAGGTCTCTTCTTTATCTCTGTTCTGTATTACCTTGCTTGCATATTTCTCTTGTCTTCACATTCAGTTTTTTTCTTGCCAATGCATAAGGATTAACCCAAGGTGTTGAGATGGATAGCTACAGATGCTTAACTTAGATGGCTGCCTGCCTAATAAAAGGAACATTGTGACATCCTGTAGCCAGCTTCTTGTCTCACAAAACTGCCTTAGAAGCTGTTATAAGAAATAGGGGTACCTTGTGTTTTCCTTGTTCAAAGTTTTTCCTTGCCTGAGTTGCCTCTATTTCTGATTGGATGCTGCAGTAGACAGATAGGAATACTCATGGGAAAGTCAGATGAACTTCTCCTTTCCTTGGACATTCTGATGTTGATAGTAAGATGCTATCCTATGCATGTAGTTATGCCTAAACCTATGTAGAATGAAACTAAGACTGATTAGCATTCAGGTTTATTCACTAAAGATCGATGGTTCCTTTAGTAACCAGGCACCACTACATGGAATAATTAAAGCTTCTGAGTAGTCTTCAAGTTAGCCCCATGTAGAGACCATTGCAGTAATTGAGCCATGAAATGAATAAGGCAAAAATAATTGTCTGAAGGGCCCCTTGACCTAGGAAAGGCTGCAACTGGCAGACCAGACGAAGCTGTACAAAAGCTCATTGAGCAGGAGTTATGAGTCCAGGAAGAACCATCATCCCCCAAGTTGCTCACTACTCTTGAAAGGGGAAATGCTATTCCATCCAAGGTTATTCCATCCCTAGATTTAGGTAGCTCTAAATGTCCATAATCCATAATCTCTCAGTCTTGGTAGAATTAAGGCACTGGGGTTGGAACTCAGTAACCTCACTTGGATTGCCTTGATTAAAAAAAATACAACTCTATACCAGCATATTTATGATACTGTCCCTAAATCAATGAATGACCTCACACAGTGGTTTCACCTACATTCTTTGCACTAGCATACTGAATGCCCAGTATTAGCACTAAAGAAGTGATGCCCATGGTTTTAAAATGGGACTAGATCTTAATAGCATAATTTACAATTTGTGACGTGATTAGAAGTGCATAGTAAAAGAGATGTATCTGCTGGCAACCAGTGGTTCTTAGTTTGGTAAGGATTATGATATAAAATATCAAAGCTGTCAAAGGCCATGGGATAAATCACTGAGAATCTGTTAATTCAGGAAAGTGAGTGGAAAAAGATTAGGATATAAACTCTGGAGACAGGTCTGTAGAAAAGTTTTTGCCTTTTTTTGCATTGCAGAAGGTGATCTCTTTCCATACATTATTTTGTTCTTGTCTGCAAGACAGTCTGATCCAACCTAAGTCATTTTTGAGAGTCTCCTGCCAAGTAAGTAAATTCCTGAATAATAGATTAAAGCTTTGGAGAGCCCAGATTTATTGATTAACCTTGTTGTAAAGTCTAGCAGCTTGATTTGACCTCACAGCCATTGCTATTGGGGGGGGGGGGACCCGTTGCCTTCAGATCAAGAATTAAATTACAAGTACAAACCTCCTGCAATTCCAATAAATGCTGAACAAGTTACTGATGCTTTGCTTCAGTATCAAAACCCAGGGGTGACCCAGATAAACTGCCCAGTTGAAACATCTAGCAAGTAGGCCAGAAAAAGCCCAGTGGTTCCTCTGATAGTTCCAGCTTAAGCCCTGCAGCTTTTATTCAAGCTGCTGTAATAGCATCATCCCTCTGATGCTGAGAATCACTTTCCTTGCCTAATATACAGGATGAAAAGCAAATTTACTGCCTTTCTTGGGAAATGTGATCAGTATGCTTCCTGATGACGTTCCATCATCAAAAACCATGTAGGATTTATCATGATCCTTCTGAAGGAGGGAGCTGAAAAATAGATAACTCCTTATCTTATTCAAAATAGAGCTTTGACTTGGACTACTGTGCTAGTTTTGTGGCATGCCTCAGAGTTAAATTTGAAGATCTGGTCAAGTGAGTGCCTGCCAACCATAAGATTCTCTGCCAACAACAGGGTTACTGTTCAGTGTGGGAGTATGCCACTGAGTTTCAGCTGTTAGCTCAGGATGTGGGCTGGAATGAAAGAAACTTAATTGTCCAATTCATAGAGGGGATATTAGATGAAATAGGGACAAGCTAATTCATCAAGGCACCCCAGAAACCATGGCAGCATTAATGCAACTTTGCTTGAATATTGGTAGGAAACTCAAGGAATTGAATAAGAATATGTTCAGAAAAGAAAGACAGTTCTATTTTCTTTCTTTCCTTCTTCCCACTTTCCTGCTAAACTTTGGAAATTGACCCCATATGAAACCAATATAAACACAAACATATAAAGAACGGTTGCAGGAATTGGGTACGTCTAGTTAAATGAAAAGAAGGACTAGGAATGACACAATAGAGGTATGCCAATATCTAAGGACTGCCAAAGAGAATTGGGAGGTCAACCTTTTCTCCAAAGTACCTGAAGACAAATCAAGAAGCAATGGATGGAAACTAATCAAGGAGAGGTGCAATCTAGAACAAAAGAGAAATTTGCTGACTGAAAATCAGTGGAATGGCTTCCCTACAGAAGTTGTGGGTGTTCCACCACGGGAGGTTTTTGAGAAGTGATTGGACAGTCATTTGTCCAGAATGCAATAGGGTCTCATGCCTGAGCAGGGGGGGTTGACTAGAAGACCTCCAAGTTCCTTTATAACTCTATTATTCTGTTATACTGTAACCCATTTCACTTAGAAGTAACTGAGCTTCACTATTGCCTGGGTCTATTTTGTGTAAATTTAACCACTACATACTTGAGTGCCGAGCTGCAACTTCCCTGTTTGAAGCATTGATTAAATGTACTTCTGGAGAAGGGGGTAGTTTAAATAGATACCCTAACCACTCTAAATCTGGTTTATTGGGAAATGGGATGGCTCCAGCATCATAAAGGTTCAGAGACCAGAAATTATATGAAGCCTAGACATGTAGAGCTACACATTACCATTTAATCATTCTTGTTTCACTAAAGACTCAGACCATTGCTGAAATACACCTGCAAGTCTTTGTAGATTCTGGTACCATAAGCAATTTCACTGAGACCTTATTGCACACAAATATGATCTGTCTACTCAGTCTATCCAGTCTCAGCAAGAGATAAAATTATTTATGGCCAACTGTTTTGCTCTGGATGTATCACAGGATGTAATGTAACTCTACAACTCATCATCAACAATCATCTACCAGTCCTCATCCCTCTGCAAGTACCTCCTCTTTAGGTAACTGCCAAAAATGTGATCTAAACTGATGCATTTGGAAAGGGCAAATGGAAATCATAGATTCTGACCCTTCATTGGTTATGTGACAAGTTTATTCTTAAAGCTCAGATTTTCTCAGATCAGCACTATGCCACATCAAAGACAGAATTAATTGCCTGAAGGAGTATCTCAAGGGGAATTTATCAAAAGGTTTTATCTTCTTTCTTTCCAATGTTCCTATCTTTTTTTGTCAAGAAGGTTGGCTCTCTGCACATTATCCATCATTATTGGCTCCTGAAGTCAATTGTCATTAGGGATCACTACCTTCTTTCCTTCATTTTTATCTCTTGGGTTTGTAGCAGATGATGCATATTTTACCAAATTGGATCATTTTCAGATGAAAGAGGACCATGAATATGTAATTTTCTTTAAATTTATGGTAACAGTTTTCAGATTGGTTAATACCCCATTTTTCTAAAGATTTCCAATCATCCTTTCCATTATATTTTAGATATTTTTTGATGGTCTTTTAATTTTATTTACTTTATTTACCTAGGTTTAAAAGATTTGATTTAGAGTGACTCTGGATACTTTACATCATTCAAACTCAGAACCATAGAGAAAAGAATAAAGAAGTATATCTAGAAAAGAAACCATACCAATTAATATAATATCTTATGGGGACTCACCACCCTTCCACCCCAGGCCTGTGAGAATAACCAGGTTTTCAGTGCCTTCCACAATATCATCAGAGTTGGAGCTCTAGATTTCTGGGTAGATATTCTACAGTGTGGGTACCATAAAAGGAGACTGCAGACTTCTGATGTTCTACCAGATGACCTTGTTTAACTGAGAAGATTTTACTAGTTCTTAGCTGACAGGTGGAAATCATCAGAAATAGGGGGTCCATAAAGTAAGAAAGTTTTGTGCCATGAAGAACTTTGTAGGTGATAATCAGCATTTTCAGGTGATGAGATCAGCAGGTCCTCGCCAAGTCAGGTTGACAAAGTTTAAGACATGAAGACATAGATTCAATGTGTTTTGCACTGCTGGGAGGTCAGGGGCTGTTTTCCCCTGTGTTTTCGTATATCGGTCAAGAGCTGTTTTAAAGTTAGATTGGCGCGCTCTACCAGGGCTTGACCTTGACTATTGTAGGGAATACCAAACTTGTGTGTGATTCCCCATTTGTTACAAAAGTCTGCAAGGCTGTACTAATGTAAGCAGGACCATTGTCTGTTTTAATCTCTTTTGGGCATCCCAGCGATGCAAAGGTACGAATGCAGTGATTAATTACATGTTTTGTGGCTTCACCCCTTTGAGGGGTTGCCATGATGAAGCCTGAATAAGTATCGATGGAAACATGGAGATATTTCCATGGGGCAAAAGATGGATATTGAGTTACATCCATTTGCCAGATTTGACAAGCTTGAGTTCCTCTGGGGTTAACTCCCATAGGAAGAGAATGTGCTTGTTGGCTACAAGTAGGGCATTGCTGTAAAATAGCAGATGCTTCTGAAGCCGAAAAGCCAAATTGTTTCATGAGCGCTTTTTTGTTTTGATGAAAATAAGAATGACTTTCCCAAGGAGTTTGGGAGGAAATAGAAAGTGCTGTCATAGAAGATTTCAGATAAGCAGCCGATGCCGCAGCATCGGCTCGGTCATTTCCTTCCTGTAGTATTCCAGGGAAGGGTTGATGACTTCATATGTGAGAAACATGAAAAGGAGAGTGGCGAGTAGAAATGAGTGTTTGCAATTTGATAAAGAGAGTAAGTAGTTCAGAGTCAAGAGACGGAGAAAGGTATGATTCATAGATGGAGGATACGATTTGAGTTACATACAAGCTGTCAAGAATTAGATTGAAAGGTTGAGAAGGAAACATCTGAAAAGCAAGTATAGATGCAAAGAGTTCTGCTCTCTGAGCAGATTTTTAGAGAGATGTAAGAGAGGCGTGCTTGGAGCTGCAGCTGAGCGAAGGACAACATGACCCAGGTAAGAAAAGGGAGGTGTAAACTGAATTTTTTCAGGGGCTACAGTGAGGCCCCCCTTCTGTAAGATTGTTAGAAGAGTAGGTAAATGAGGTTTGACCATCCCAGGAGGTCCTGGGGCAGCAATTAAGATATCATCCATGTAAGGATAGACCAGAAAGGAAGGAAAAAGAGTACGGAAAGGTTGAAAGATTTTATCCACATAATATTGACACATAGTAGGACTATTGAGCATTCCCTGGGGTAAAACTTTCCACTGATAGCGAGAAGTAGGCTTTGCATTGTTGAATTCAGGGACAGTGAAGGCAAATAACTGCCTATCTTTTGGATGCAACAAGATAGAGAAGAAACAATCTTTTAGATCTATGACAGCTAGATCATAGTCCCTGGGGATGATGTTTGGGTTTGGAAGACCACACTGTAAAGGGCCCATAGGTCGAATAATGGCATTAATTTGCCTGAGATCAGACAAAAATTTCCATTTTCCTGATTTCTTTTTTATAAAAAAACTGGGGTATTATAGGGACTAAAAGAAGGTTCAGTGTGCCCTTTGGCAAGCTGTTCTTGCACCAAGGAGTGCAAAGCAGCTAGCTTTTCCTGTGTGAGAGGCCACTGATCCACCCACACAGGGATATCTGTTCTAAGAGAAAGAGGAAGAGGCAGAGGGGGGTGATTAAGATTGGCAACAGAAGGATTAGGGCCAGGGACAGAGGAAGGGGGATACGGGGGGGGGGGTGACAGGGGACTGACAGGCAGTAGCAACTGCCACTGTGTCGTAAGCAGGAGGCTTTGAGTCAAAGGTCTGTTCTCCTTTTTTCGGATACAGCAAATCAATCATGGCCATAAGGGCCTACCATGTTGTTAATAATGATGGAGGGGCTCGTGGGAGCTCATGGAGCCATTTCCCCACGCGCACCCATGCTGATTTTTTCAGCGAACCTTCCTCCTGATAGGCAGGGCAATGGTCTCCCAGATACTTCAGAAGGATTTTAACGTTTGATTGGGAGACGGGGTAAATGGTACTACCATTAGACTTTTGAATTTTATTAGCTTTCCTGACTAACCTCTCCAATTCTTGCAAATGCACAGTCTGCCTTTTGGATAGGTCCTGCCCCATAACTCACGTGAGGTTGCACGATGTCTGTTCCAGACAGCAAGTAGATGGGGTGTCAGGCGGCGTAACACGGCACCCAAACTTCGTCCGCGGGTTCAACGAATCACGGAGTGGAGCCTGGGTCTGCGAATCACGTCAGGGTCACAAGTTGAAGCGTTGCTCTCCCGGAGGGCTCCCCATGAACTGCCGAATGGGTTTGAGGAAAGACATGACACGCGTTTTCTCCTCGGGGTGAGCGAGCCCCGAACTAGCTCGAGACAAGCTCTTTTATTGAGGTTTGGGTGGGTTACAAAATATCAGAAAGCAAGCATGTGATCCTGATTGACCATACTCAAATTGACACATTGGGTTGAATACACATATATGGCAACTATGTTTTGCAAACACAGTTGAGTGGGATGGATATCCATATTTGGGTGTCAGTAGATGTTTTCTATGTGTAAAAAGCAGTTTCAACATCATGTCCAGTATTTTTCGAACAGGCCCCTGTGGTTAGCGTTTCTGAGCAGTTTGCAACAGCAGATGTGATCATATTTCTACAGAGCTTTTCTGTTGCAGAATGTTATATGCAGCGAGGTAGTTCGTGGTTGGAACAGGATATGGACAAACAATATAGCTATAGCTTATTCAAAAGATTATATGGCTAATGCAAGGCAAAACTACCTGATCATTGCAGTAATGTTTCTCCACATTGCTCCAGCTGCCAAATTCTTTCCAACATTACCTTGATACAGTGGCCTTACATGCTTTTCAGGAACTTCAAACTGTGTTCTTGGTCTCCTTAAGAATTACCTTGTCATTATTGTCAGGAAGCCCCTCTGCCCCTTGCTGTTGGCAATTATTCCTGGCTTTCTCCCCTCCATATAATCATCTTACAAAACTGGACACCAGGTTTATTCCACTTCACAGATCAGGCCTATGACTTTTTATTTACACCTTCCAGTCACTTTGAAGAGATACCCACTTTTCTATTGTGCCCAGATTTCCCCTTGAAGTTCTAGAACTTCATTGATTTTGCAGATTAGTTATTTTCCATTGATTTCCTCCATCCACAATGAGGTCTAAACATGCGAGAATAATAGCAGACTATTGTTCTTGAAGAGTTCCAATAAAGAAATGGCAAACTGACATTTTCAGACAGCAGGAGATTTTATGGCTGAAAATGGCTGCTGATTGCTGAATCCAGACTGCCAAATCTCTCCAGAGAAAGAAAAGTTTTTGATATCACCCATGCATATTCTGAAAATTTTTGTGTGTGAGTAAACCAAAGAAACTGATGTGTTTGTATCACTTGCTGGGAGTTGCAGGATTCCACTAAGTTCATTGCTGTTAATGTGACCATTTTATGGGCTCAAAATTTGACTAAAATTCACTTATTAATCATGTTGGAATTTAATTTTTTTGTTTTACTGTTTTTGAAGATTAAAAGCCTTTAGAACTTCAAGTTTGATTATATTCACTGAGTTTTTCTTCAATCCTTTAAGAAAGAAGTTTCAATTACAAGTTTAAGGTTTGCAAGATTTTTTCCCCCAAATATACAGAAAAAGGGTGAAAATTTTAGGATTGCATAAATGATTAAGGGTTCACATGGATTTGACCTGGAACTCTGAAATTAACCATATGGAATCCTTCCTGTGGGAAACTTTCTGTATTTACATCTGGAACTGATTAGATGACTTTGAAGGCTGGCCACTATAGGGCATCAAAAGGAAATAAATACATCAATGAATACATCAAGAAAAATAGAATGGGTTTGAAAGTCATTTTTTAAAATTTTCCAACTGATCATATGGAGAAAGATAGAGTTGTTTTAAGGTGCTGAAGTCAGATGCTAAGTTTGGGTTTCCACGTGCACTGAAACACCTTTTGAATTTTGAAGACTTGAATTTCAAGTTCTACAAAGCCCTAGTGGATATGGGTGCAGGAGGCTCAGAGAAAAGAATACTGAAACAAAGAAACTGAAATAATAAAGACCATGAAAATGGGGAGTGAAGTGGACATTACATTGTTTAATTTAGAATTCAGATCAGCTCCCCACAGAAATGTTTAATATAAAAGGAACAACAGAAATGAGTATATGAAATAAAGAATCTCTGTTTTTTGACCTTTATTTCCAGCATTTGTTCCTCTGGGAGTGTAAAATAAAAATGTAATTAATTAAGAATAATAAAACAACCTGTAAATTAAACATGGGTTTCTGTAGAAGAAAGCTCTCCATAAGAGATGGAAATTACTTGAGTTTCTAGCTCACACCTGCAAAATATGCATATCTTGAAACCTGCATTTGTAACTTTTATTTTATAGAGATACATACCTAAGATCCATATATAGGGGAGTAGTCCAGAAGTCATACACAACTTTCATGAAAGAAACTTGCTTTCCCTTTCTGTATTCATTATTACAGCACTTTTGATACCTATTAATACAGATACTCACAAAGATGATTTTTGTTAATTTTGGCTTGTGTTAGTTTGGCATCGTAATATGGTGACTTTTTAAGGACAAGAAAAAGTAAAGGATGAATTTGCAAGTAACAAATTAATCAGATAATTTTTTGCCTATATATTCCTAGTCAGTTACTGTATATCATAGTTCTTAAAATGAGTTGTAAGACCCCGGGAATCATAAACAACTTAAAGTGGTGACTTACAAAATTATTTTAAAGTTGAACAGGTTTTAACATCAAATAATATAATTTAACATATCTTAAGTTGACCCACTTCAGAGCTTGTGGAATACTGTGTCCACAATGTCCATTTATTATGAGCGGTCTAGGAGATTGTAATGTGGAGGGCATCAGATCGGAGAAGATAGATATGCTTACATGTTGAGATTGGAACTGGTATCTCTGATTTATTTATTATTAATTTTTATTCTGTTATTCTTTTGTAATTTTATGATGAGTTTTATGTTTCTAGAGTTATATATTTATACTATACATAATATAGAGTATAAACATATACAGATGTAAACAAAATATGTAAGCTTCAGAGAAGAGCCCAAATAGTTTCTCACTGTGTAGATTCTTTCATCCAAGCCATTTGGGGCATTTAGGCACATATCATAAAGAATGCAATAGGATGTTTTTTCCACTATTAAATAAATGAAGAGTTAACAAGGAAGTTTTTTCAGAAATGCATGTTCATTTATAATTTGGTTCCATGTTTTTATCCTCACTAAAATCACATTTACATTACAGGCATAAAACCCGCAGATGAAACCACATGAAAATGTTATTTTGGGCCATGGCAAAATTGTTCTTGCCTTTCTTTAATCTATCGGTGTTTGTCACTTCTGTTTAAAGACTTCTCAAATCATACTATTTTCTCTTATCACAGGAAGCGTGTGTGTGGCACAATCAGTCAAGATTCCCCGGGAACCCAAAGACGGAGAATTTGATAAGATCATTCGGCGCCTTCTGGAAACATCTCATGCTCGAGCTGTCATCATATTTGCCAATGAAGATGATATCAAGTAAGAATTTAGTAATTAATACTTTAGGATCTGTGATGGAAAATAGAGAAACAAAGAAAGAAAATGTATGGAAAAATAGGGCACATAGAAGGGGAGAAAGCTAGATATAAATCTTGTTAATGAATAAAATGGAATATTGTCAGCATTTCTGAGGTAGGCTAAGTCAAAGAATAGACAATAAAAGGACTAGTTGTACTCTTAATATAGGATATAGTAACAGAATTTTCAAAGCCTGTTAGAGTTTTCCTCTGCACTTTGTCTTTTACTGAATAGAATCAAGATGGGGTTATCTTGAGTTTCTTTTTCACCCTCTTCTTTTCCATAACTAAGTTGATGTTTATTTAACAGTTCTTAAATTTCTTCTTGAAGGCTATTTCCATATTCCTCCTTCAATAACAATGTATCAGGATACATTTTCTGCTATTCCTCTGTGTTTCAAAATTGTATCAGTACCTTCTATAGTTCTGTAAATTGATATGTTTCTGAAGATGTTTCCGATGATTTCCTGTAGGTTAAATATATACCCCCAACTTAGAAGGGGCTCATACTTCTTCAGTTTGGTGGTTTTAGAATTGTTTAGAAGCCATAATCCTGTCCCTTGGTTCATACCTCCTTGGGCTTGCATAGCATAGAAAAGATCCCTCAGAAGTTTAAATATGATTTCATGAAAAAAGGTAAATTTGTGAAAGAAGTATAAATAATGAGGATATAAAAATCTGAATATTAAATTCCTGGATTTTGCTTCAGGAAACATTCCACTGAAATGCTTATGGGAAGCTTGTTCTTGGTTCTGCCATAAAAAAGCCCTCACGTTCTAAGGCATTTTAAAATATGATCTATAGATTCAAAGAAAATATGGTGCAAAGCAGACTGGCTACTTGAAGTTTTCATCATCTAATCATTAATTTCAATTATTTAAAATACTTTTTGAAATTGGATATAATTTTGAAGCCTTTTTTTCAAAAACACTTTCCACAAAGATTATGGTTTTGTGAGGAAATTTTGAAGTCAGCTTCCATGAACTTTATCCTTAGTAATTAAAAAGGATACTTCTACTATTCTCTGGTTGTCACTGGAAAGCAAAATATGCCTTTTTCCAATGGAGTAAATGGAACTATAATACAAAATGAAAAAGTGAAAGCACACAATCCTCTGATTTAGTTCTTTAGATCTTGCAGGTCTGAGTTGCACCTGATCTTGCAAGTATCTAACTCATTAATCAACAAATGTTGGCAAATATAAGTAAATTGACATTTTCAATAAAGTTTACATCAAACAGTTTAAGGTTTTTGTAATGCTCTTCAAAAATACTGCATGTTATTTCTTCCACCAAAATCAGGAGATTTCCCTTGTAGCATAAATGACAAGTACTTTTTAGACAGAGGTTGACTCTAGAAACATTTACCTATCTGAAAATAAACATGAATGGAGAATTGTACTCTGGCGGCAATAGTTTACATGCATCTGGAAAATTCCTATTTTTCAGGCAATGGTAAGTTCACATGTACTAGTGAGCCAGATTATTTCTTAGGATTGATTCACATGATTCATGCTTGTATTTCTGGGCACAATATGTAAGAGCTGTTGTGATTCTGAAAGCTGCATATATACTGTATTTTTTCAATATTCTCAAATGGATTTATATACCTATTTCTAGATTGCCTTCTTTCTTATAAATCTAAACATTGTAGTTGCATAGTTACCATGATAAGCTGAAAGTTCACCCCAAACTGGCGGTCTCCCAATGTCATGGTGATGATGGGAGTATTAGTACAACTATGAGACGGATGGTGAGGAGACCCTTCTTAATATATTATGCATTTCCCACCAAACTAGCATCAACTGAAATCTGTATCGTTCTCAGATCCTTGATTCCACCTAGTTTCGCAGGGCTTGACACCCATCTCATCAATTGTAAAAGAAATTTCTCATCTCATTTATAGTAAGTTAATTATGGCAAATCATTCAAAAAGATTTGCTACCTGGCTTGAGTCACCTTTTCTGAAACAAGCTGTTAATAGCCCATATTCTATGTCTGGAGTTTTGTACCTATTTTGCCTTCCAATGTTTTCCAAGCTCACATACCATCTCCCATACACTATTGCATATGGAAAAAGGCCCTTTTATTTAAGAGTGAGTAGTTCGCATCGATTGGTTAGCACAAGAGAGCTTAGGAGATGAACCAACTTCTGCGCCTCCATAAAACCTGTGTGATTTTGTATGTGTGAGTGTGACTTTGTGTCTGCTCAAGATGCAATAGTAAATTATATGTAAATTGTGGAAAGATCATGTATTATGTGGAAACAATGGAGAAGGTGCAAGTTGGGTTCTGTACTTTAGTCCAGAGTTGCATTGTTGTATATGCTGCAAATATAATTGGCTGTCATTTTGTCAGATGGGGACATGAATTAGAGCTTTTCATGCAAGAAAGCTCTTCCTCAATGTGACTTTCTTGGTAGGCTGGGATTGCATCCCACAGAATTTCTTTGTGATTTTTATATATACATAGTCATTTTCCATGTTGTCTTTATTTGCCCAGATTTTTTAATTTAAAACATCTCAGACTCAATGCAAAGCAATACAGAGCTGTGTTAATTCATGAAATAAAAATAAATCTAAAATCCATAGATGGACAGTAACTTTATTTCTTTGTTTATTTAGGTGCCTTGCATGAATGACTCTAAATGGCTTACAACAAATGCCCTGCAAATGGGAATGATTTTAATCCTAAAGCATAAAAAGTAGAAGCTAGCCTCATTTCAGAAAACCTGGAGAACGATTGCCAAATGTTACTGTTGAGAATATAGTTCTCCAGGTATCCCCTGCCATGTCTCTACAGATAAACGTTCTGTCTTGGTAAGATTGTATAATTGAGCAAATTCTACCCAAAGAAGATGCTGCCAAATATAACAAGAGTCCAAGCTGTATATATCTTTACTGTTTAGGTTATGATCAGCATCTTGGACTGAGCCCAGGAGACTATTTGCAACTGGTTCTGCTTTTATACAATATGTATTATTCTGATGAACTCTGAGTAGGCCTGATCATCAGGCAAATAGTTACGTTCTGTGCCAGTAGTTATCGCAGTAGTTATTAAGATCAACCAAAATGAGAAGCATATCTGGTTTCATTTCCAATTTAGTGAATCACTGCTTGTTAATTTTATTCTTCTCACTTTCCAGTATTCCCTCAACTGTGAAGTTAAATGGATAGCCTTGGACCAATCTCTCATTTCCTCCCCCACAATTTTGGTCACATGAATATAGGAACATATGTATCACTCTGAGCTTCTGACAGTGAAATGCAGTCCAATATAATAAATGCCTGATTCCCCTGATAATTCAGTCAAATATTGCCTATTTGGATCTCTAATCACTTGTCATCAGGTATACCATCAGGTATACCATTCAGGAATCATTCCTGAAAAAGGGAGCAAAACTTTAGGAGTATTGTTGATGCCACATGTTTGTGTTGTTCAGTTTTATAATGCTTTTTGTTGTGTAATTCAGTGTCCCCAGTGGTGGGATTCAATTTTTTTTTTACTACCAGTTCTGTGGGCATGGCTTGGTGGCCATGGCAAGGAAAGAACACTGTAAAATCTCCAGTCAGAGGTGGTATTTGCTGATTCTCCAAACTACTTAAAATTTCTGCTACCAGTTCTCCAGAACTGGTCAGAACCCTCTGAATTCTACGTCTGGTGTCCTCCAGTTTAAAGGTACCAAGAACAATATCTCATTTTGACAGCTGTTGAGGCCTGTTCTTAGGATCTGCTGAACTTCTGTGAAACCTGATCATCTAAACTAACTGATGGATTAAAATAAAGTAAACAGATTAAACAGATAATCAGAGTTGAACGGGACCTTTTAGGTCATCTAATCCAAGCCCCCACCCAAGCAGGAGACCCTACACCATTTCTGACAGATGGGACTCCATTCTCTTATTGAAAATCTCAAATGATGGTGCTCTCACAACTTCCAAGGGCAAGCTGTTCCATTGGTTGATTGTTCTCACTGTCAGAAAGTTTCTTCTTATTTCCAGGTTAAATCTCTCCTTGTTCAGTTTCCATCCGTTATTCCTTGTCTGGCCTTTGGGTGCTTTAGAAAATAGCTTGTCCCCTTCCTCTCTGGGGCAGCCCCTCAAATATTAGAAGATTGCTATCATGTCTCCTCTGGTCCTTCTCTTCACTAGACTAGCCATGTCTAGTTCCTGTAACTGTTCTTCGTATGTTTGAGCCTCCAGTCCCCTAATCATCCTGGTTGCTCTTCTCTGTACTTTTTCTAGAGTCTCAACATCTTTTTTATAGTGTGGTGACCAAAACTGAATGAAGTATTCTAGGTGTGGTCTTATGTGGGCTTTATAGAGTGGTATTAGTACCTCACTTGATCTTGATTGTATCCCTCTGTTAATGCAATTTAGGATTGCATTAGCTTTTTTGGCTGTTGCTGCACACTCCTAGCTCATATTTAGCTGGTTTTCCACTAAGACTCCAAGATCCCTCTCACAGTTACTGCTATTGAGCGTGGTTTCACCCAGTCTATATGTGTACTTTTGGTTTTTCTTGCCTAAGTGTAGGACTTTACTTTTCTCTACATTGAATTGCATTTTGTTAAACATTTTGTTAAGAAGTAATGAAATTTCCCTGCATCTCAGGAAGTTGAAACATCATTCTGGGCACCAAGATTCATGTAAATATTCATAGTTAATGCTGCTCAGTGTCAGCCCCTCTAGGCAGATCAGGTCAGAAAATCAACTCCACAGGAGGGCTAAAACTGCTTTTATTGAAACTGGCTATACTAATAGCTCTGTAACTCAACAGGACAGATACAGACTTCAGAGGATAATTAGGACTGCAGAAAAAACAATTACTACCAAACTGGCCAATCGGGAACCTGTATACTGCATGAGTTAAAAAGAGGGCTGTGAAAATATTTACAGACTCCTCACATACATACAGACTCCTCCTCCAGGACATATATTGTTTCAACTTCTATCCTCAAAATGATGCTATAGAGCACTGCACACCAGAACAACTAGACACAAGGACAGTTTTTCCCTGAAAGCCATCACTCTGCTAAACAAATAATTCCCTCAACACTGTTCAACTATTACAAAGTATGCACTACTATTATTGTTAATCTTCTCATCACTCCTTATCACCCATCCTCTCCCACTTGTGACTGTATAACTGTAACTTTGTCGCTTGTGTCCTTACAATTTATATGGACTGTTTTCTAGTATGATTTGATTGCTTATTGTACCCTATGACTATTATGAAGTGTTGTACCTTATGATTCTTGACTCTTGATGAATGTATCTTTTCTTTTATGTATACTGAGAGCATTTGCATCAAGACAAATTCCTTGTGTGTCCAATCACATTTGGTCAATAAAGAATTCTATTCTATTCTATTCTATTCTATTCTATTCTATTCTATTCTATTCTGTTCTGTTCTGTTCTGTTCTGTTCTGTTCTGTTCTGTTCTATTCTATTCTATTCTATTCCAATAGAATTCTTGCAAGTCTATAGTCTGTAGATTGTGCTGTACTGACTCCCCTACTTATACTCCAGTGAATCAGGGAGGTATCTGCCTGAATCATTTCTAAATATTGCCACTCAGGATTTTAAGGCCCGGTCCCACTGGCCGACGGACGCAAAACGTATGCATAAAGGACACAGTGGATGAGCAAAATTTCGGGGGTGGCTCCATTCGCTTCAAAAATGGGGAAAATTTGCATAAACAGAACGGAAAAGAACGGACGTGGGTAGTATGTAGCGGGGATGTTAAACAGATGTTCATCGGAGCCTAGCGGATGACAGCGGATGGAAGCGGATGACACATCCGAAGGGGTTCCAAGGAGAATTTCGAAGCGGATGCATAGCAGAAGGGGCAGATGCATAGCGGATGAAGCGTACGCTTATAGGAAACAAAGGGGATGCCGCGTAGATGTATATCAGATGCAAAGCATTCACTGCGCATGCGGGGAGTATGAATTGCGTCAGCTCCGCGGATATAAAAGGATGAAGCACGCATGCAGTCAGCATACAGGGGAAAGACGTGCTGCCACATACATCTAGCAGGAACACCATGGTTTGTCAGTCAGGCAAGAAGAGGAAGCCCGTGCCTACTCGTTCCAGCCCTGGCAAGAAGGCCAGAACCAGTATCCCACCCCCTGGCAATGACTCTGAAGCTGCTGCTGCTGTTGCTGTAGTGGACTAGCCCCAAGGCCCTTAAAGCCCTGCTGCTCAAGCCTCTGCTGCTCAAGCCCCTGAAGGCCCTGCTGCTCAAGCCCCTGAAGGCCCTGCTTCGCAAGCCCCTGAAGGGAGGAAGAGGCATGGGAAGCACAAGGGAGAGAGGAAACAGTACACCGTTTCTGAGGAGCATGAGGATGAGGTGCTGGAATGGCTGAGGGAGAACGAGTACCTCTGGAGAAAGGGCCATTAGACTGTATTGCGACACCAAGAAGAAGCAGGCAGCTTGGAGAGACAAGGCAGAGATCCTGGGGTACACTGCAGAAGTACTCCTTGGATGGTGGAAGCACATGCACACCTGGTATGGCAAGCTACACCTCAAGAAATCTGGCCAGGCTGCTGTCAAGCTCACTGACCGGGAGATGTACGTCATGGCCAAGAGCAGTTTCCTAGAGGGTGAGATCTGCCACCAAGGAGCAGCCCCTCTGAGATCCCTCTCCCTCAGACAGCCCACAGACAGCCAGTCCTCTTCCAGCCAGGAGCCAGCTACCTTGTCCAGGCAGGTGTCTTCAGAGGGCCCCACGGCAGAGACCCCCCCCCCGAGAGCTGCACTCCCCATACTAACAGACTTGGAGGATCCGGTGGAGGATGATGCCCTGCTATCACAAATGGAGGAAGAAGCAGCAGCCACCAGAGGCCAACCCACCCCCACCTGCAGCTCCAAATGAAGCAAGCAGAGAGGCAGACTGGAGGACCAGGACCACAGTGTGCTGTTGGAGAACAGGGACACAATGAAGACCAGCACAGAACTACTCTCTCAGCTGGTCCACAGTGACATACCATCCTCGGACCAGAAGCCCTTCATCACCTATGTGAGCCAGACCCTGAGGGACCTGCCCGAGGCCCAGTACCAGGTGATGAAGCAGAAGATCACAGCACTTCTGCACAACCCTCAAGGCCCAGCTGAAGCTGCTCCTACCCAGTCCAGGTCTGCTCCTCCACCCCAGGCAATGTCACAACCCTTCCACGGCTTTCAACAGCCCCTCACCTACCAAGGCAATGACTACCAGGACTTCCCAGAGCAGAAGCAGAACTTCCCAGTCCAGGCCCAGGTTCATCGCATGCCACAGATGCCACTCCTCACCCGGCTGCAGACCAGACAGCCCCACTACACGCCTCCTTCCTCCACCCCACAGCCAAGCTCCTTAACGGACAATCTGTCATCAGTATTGGGCCTGACATCTCAAATCCTTGATGAAGGGCCTCTCAACCTCACGGGACTGAGTCAGCTCTTGGACAGCTTCCTGAACACACCATCCCCTGTTGTACCTTCGGGGCCAAGCACCCCAATGGTGCCTCAGACCAGCACTCAAGCCACAGCCACCTCCACAGTCCCTGCCTGCTTAACAGCTGAGACCATGGACATGACTCAGAGTGACTGAGAATAGTGTCAGAGACTGAGTGGAACTTGTTAAGTTTATCTTTTCTTAAGACACTTTACTTGGTTCATTTTGCTTTTTTAATAAAGTCATAAAGTTAAGAAAGTTAATTAAGGTTATCTTTGTTTAAGACACTTAAGACACTTTACTTGGTTCATTTTGCTTAGTTAACAAAGTCATAAAGTTTACCGAAGAAAGTTAAAGCCTATGTCACACTGAACCAACGGATGCAAAGAGGATGTAAAATGGACAAAAAACCTTGCCATCCGTTCGAAAACGCGATGTACTCACTGCCTCCGTTTGGCTTCCTCTCTATCCGTCCAGCATCCGTTTATGGAGGTTTCCTCCGCTCCAAAAGTTTTGGGTTGCCCAAAACTTTTGTGCGGAAAATGTATCCAGTTCGTCCATTCTACATCCGCTATGCATCCGTTACACATCCGTTATGCATCCGTTACGCATCTGCTATATCCGCTAGGCGTCCGCTACGCATCTGCAGAACTCCATCCGCCCGGACGCAGGGAGGAAGCGGAATGGACGCAGAACGGATGCAGAATGGATGCAGCACGGAAACAAAACGTTTAAAATGGAAAAAATGTTCGCAGAGGGGACCTATCTTGGATATTAAGGATGCCTAGAGGATGCCTAGCGGAAAACCTATATTTCCTATAAAAAGGAGGAGCAACTCGCCTGCATCTCACTTTCAGAACAGCAGCCCAGTGGTTCAGACCTCTGCAGCCTTCATCTGGCTCTTCCTCTTCCACAGCATCCAGTAATGTCCACCGTGGATTGTAACAAAGTCCTTTCGGCAGCCACCATCGTTCTGCAACAGTGCGAAGCCATCTGCAGGCTTGTGAACTCTACTGCGAGAAGAAAAGGAGCCACCCAAAAAGAGTCTGGATCTGAAGATGGTTTGCCAGAAGAACAGAGGATGGACTGTACAACAAGCTGATGGTGGAGCTCAGGAACGAAGACACTCGGGCGTTCCAGAACTTCATGAGGATGCCTCCAGCCATGTTTGACGAAGTTGTGCAGCGCCTGACACCCAGGTTGATTAAGGCAAACACCAGCTTCTGCCCCAGCCTGGAACCTGGGCTCAAGGTGGCACTCACTCTGTGCCACCTGGCCTCAGGGACCACCTACAGGAGCATGCAGTACGGCTGGAGGGTGCCATCCAACACCATCAGCATTGTGGTCAGAGAAGTGGTGCAGGCCATCATCGAAGAATACCTGGAGGAGCTCCTCCAGTACCCCTCCACTGAAGAAGGATGGAAGAAAGTTGCAGAGCAGTGGTATCAGAAGTGGAACTTACCACACACCGTTGGAGCCATCGATGGCAAGCACGTGGCCTGCAAAGCACCACCCAAGTCGGGGTCCACTTATTTCAACTCCAAGGGCTTCTTCAGCATCATCCTCTTTGCCATGGTCGATGCTGACTACAAGTTCATGTCCATCGATGCTTCAGGCAACGGCTCATCTTCAGATGCCCAGGTATACAACGCCAGTCACCTCAAGGAGGAGCTGGAAGGCAACCTCATCGTGGGCTTCCCAGATCCAGAACCCCTACCCAATGACACACAAGATGTGCCCTACTTCATCATTGGTGATGACGCATTCTTCCTCAGAACCTGCCTCATGAAGCCCTATACTTCCAGACTCCTCACCCGTGAAGAGAGGATCTTCAACTACAGGCTGTCCAGGGCAAGGCGGGTGGTGGAGAACGCCTTTGGCATCCTGGCCAACAGGTTCCAGGTACTTCTCCCCACCATGCAGCATCGCCCAGAGACCGTGAGGAGGATCGTGGAAGCTTGCTGCATCCTGCACAATCTCATACGCACCCGCTACCCAGTGTTGCAGAACAGGCTCGTGGACCTCCAGCAAGGCAATGGGGATATGGGGCCTGGGGCATGGAGGCAAGGGCGAAACCTGATCGACACTGAGGATGTGCAAGGCCCCAACAGATACTCACATGAAGCGAAGAAGCAGCACAACCTCCTGAGACAATGGTGCAACTCCCCAGCTGGAGCAGTGGAGTGGCAAGACAGGATGGTAGATGTTTAATGGATGCTTCCTTCAGCCTGTCTCATCACACGGATGAGATTGGGCCATGTATGTTTGTTGGCCTACAATGAACAGGGCGTTTAATAAAGAGTTGTGTTTATGTTGACATGTGTGGATAATTATTACATTATTATTGATAATAAAGGGCCATAAGTGTGGCACCTGGGAGGGTGGACCATACAGTCCCACTATGCTTGCACTGGAGGTTTATCTATCCCACAGCTATTACCCATCCCACAGGTATCCCTGCCCATCCCACAGCTATCTCAACCCATCCCACAGCTATCTTAACCCATCCCACAAGCATACAAAGGCTTAAACCATTTCTAAAAGTTTCCAGCAAGACTTTATTGAAAAAAAGAAATGAAGCAAGTGTGTGAATCAAAAATAGACTTTTTTAACAACAAGCTATAAGACAAAAATGAGTCTCTGGCACTCCTCTTGGTCGCTCAGTCTCAGGGGTGAAGGGTCCAGGTCCTGTGGAGGTGGCTGGTGCTGGAGTGCTTGTCATCAGCTCCTCCAGAAGCAGAAGCAGCAGAAGCCCCAGCCCCAGAAGAGCGAGCCCCTGCTGTAGAAGCCCCAGCAGAACCAGAGTGAGGGCCAGGGGGCAGGATGGTAGCCCTGTCCCTCTTGCCAGGGCTGGCAGCAGATGGCTGAGGCTTGCTGTGCTTCTGCATGGTTGTGGGGTTGCTGGCTGGCAGGGAGGCTGGCAGGAACCAAGGCTGGCACCAAGGCTGGCAGGCAGGCAGGCACCAAGGCAGGCACCAAGGCTGGCAGGAAAGCTGGCAGGCAGGCAGGCAGGCAGGCAGTCACCAAGGTGGGCAGAAAGGCTGGCAGGAAGGCTGGCACCAAGGCTGGCATGGAGGCAGGCACCAAGGCTGGCAGGAAGGCTGGCAGGCAGGCAGTCACCAAGGCTGGCAGGCAGACATGAACCAAGGCTGGCAGGAAGGCAGCAAGGCTGGCAGGCAGACTGGCTGGCAGCAAGGCTTCTAGGCAGGCTGGCAGCAAGGCTGGCAGGGAGGCTGGCAGCAAGGCTGGCAGCAAGGCTGGTAGCAAGGCTGGCAGCAAGGCTGGCAGGCAGACATGCAGGCAGGGCAGGAAAGGCAGCCAATCCGTCTGGCAGCAGGTCTTTCCGCGGAATGGCGACCTGCTTCTGAGCTGCTTCCGTTATATCCACGGGGTTGACGCAATGCATCCTCCCCGCATGCGCAATTAATGCCAGGCATCCATTAGGTTTCCACTGTGCATCCGCTGTGCATCCGCTTCATCCGTTCGGCGTCCGCTCCGCATCTGCTGTATCTGTTCTGCGTCTGCTCTGCTGAGGTCCCCTGGAAGCCTAGTGGACGTGCCATCCGCTCCCATCCGCTTCCATCCGCTGGGCTTCCGTTCCACATCCGCTTTCCCTCTGCCCTGCGTCCTCCCCGCGTCCGTGTTATCCACTCCGGTTATGCAAATTTTTGCCCCTTTTGAGAGCGGATAACAACGGAGGGAACATTTTGCTCATCCGCTGTGTCCTTTTTGCATCCGTTGGGCAGTGTGACATGGGCTTAATAAATTTTATCTTTGCTTAAGACACTTGGTTCATTTTTTTTACTTAATAAAGTGTTGGTGAAAACTTTGAAAAAATGGTTAAGCCTTTGCATGCTTTTGGGATAGATAAGGATAGTTGTGGGATAGATAAACCTCCAGTGCAAGCATATTGGGACTGTATGGTCCACCATCCCAGCTGCCACACATAAGGACCTTTTTTTATCAATAACAATTTATTCATTGAACAACACATTTTAAAATAAACAAAGCTCTTTATTAATGCCCTATTCATTGTAGGACCACTCAACATACATGGCACAATCTCATCAGTGTTATGCGACAGCCTCAAGGAAGCATCCATTAATCATCTATCATCTTGTCTTGCCACTCCACTGCTCCAGCTGGGAAGTTGGACCAGTGTCTCAGTAGGTTACTCTGCTTCTTCCCTTCACGTGAAGCTCTGTTGGGGCCTTGTACATCCACAGTATCTATCGGGTTATGTCCTTGCCTCCATTCACCAGGCTCCATGTCCCCATTCCCTTGTTGACGGTTGACAAGTCTGTTCTGCAACACTGGGTAGCGGGTGTGCATGAGATTTTGCAGGATGCAGCAAGCTTCCACGATGCTCCTCACAGTCTCTGGGTCATGCTGCATGGTGGTGAGAAGTATCTGGAACCTGCTGGCCAGGATGCTAAAGCCGTTCTCCACCACCCGTCTTGCCCTGGACAGCTTGTAGTTGAAGATCCTCTCTTCACGGGTGAAGTACTTTGAAGTGTAGGGCTTCATGAGGCAGGTTCTGAGGAAGAATGCGTCATCACCAATGATGAAGTAGGGCACATCTTGTGTGTCATTGTGTAGGGGGTCTGGATCTGGAAAGCCCATGATGAGGTTGCATTCTAGCCCATCCTTGAGATCACTTGCGTTGTATACCTGGGCATCTGAAGCTGACCCATTGCCTGAAGCATCGATGTAGATGAACTTGTAGTCAGCATCAAACATGGCAAAGAGGATGATGCTGAAGAAGCCCTTGTAGTTGTGATAAGTGGACCCTGATTTGGCTGGAGCTTTGCAGGCCACGTGCTTCCCATCTATGGCGCCAATGGTGTGGGGAAAGTTCCACCTCTGATACCACTCTTCTGCAAGTTTTCTCCAGCCTTGTTCAGTGATGGGGCACTTTGAGGAGCTCCTCCACATATTCTTCAATGATGGCCTGCACCACTTCTCTGATCGCTTTGCTGATGCTGTTGTGTGGCACCTTCCAGGCATACTGCATGTTTCTGTATGTGGTTCCAGAGGCCAGCTGCCGCAGAGACAGTGCCACCTTCAGTCCAGGGTCCAGGTTGGGACGGAAGTTGGTGCTAGGCTTGGTCAACCTGGGTCTCAGACACTCTACAAGTTCGTCAAACATGGCTGGTGGCATCCTCATGAAGTGATGGAATGCACGAGAGTCTTCATTCCTCAGCTACACCAATAACTGGTCATACAATCCAAACTCCATTCTTCTCACGATCCATCCTCGGACCCACACAGCTCTTGGACGTCTCCTTCTTCTCCTTGTATAGAAAAGGTGAAACTGTCTGAACAGGGCTTGGTTCTGGTGTTGAATGATCGCAGCTACCATAAGGAGTGTGTGATGATCCATGGTGGACATCAATGGTTGATGTGGAAGAGCAAGACCAAGGCTGAAGAGGTCTGTACACCACGTCTGCTGGACTCATACTGAGATCCAGATGATTTTCTCCCCCTTTTTATAGAATATATTGGTTGTCCACTAGGTGTCCTTCTACATACTCTAGACATACTGCAGACATCCTAAATATACGAGATACATCCCAGATACAAACGTATTGTCCATTTTTAATCCTTTATATATGAGATGCATACGCTTACATCCTTTCTATTTTCGTGCTATTAATACTGTGTAGACGTTCCATGTACCTTTTGTTTCCTTCCTCTTTCCATTTTGAGCTGCAGCGGATGTGAGTTGAGGGGATGGCCAGAGATGCAGAGAGGATACAGCGGACATTTAACGAATGATAACGGACATAGAACGTTAGTTGCCCGTATATGTCACGGATGTACATTGTAAGCGGCGGAAAGTTTATCCGTTCACAAAGTTTTGTGCAGCTCAAAACTTCTTGAGCGGATGAAATTGCAGTGGATGGATACTCGACGGATAGAATGTATGAAACACGTATGCAATGAGTACACAACGGATGCATCGCGTTTTCCAATGGATGTCAAGCTTTTTTAAACATTTTACATCCTCTTTGCATCTGTAAGTGCAGTGGGACTGGGCCTTTAGAAATGTTTATGCTCCTTTTGTCTAGGTAACAATTCTTGCATATTTAGATCATTTTTCTTACTATCAACACCAATGACCATAATAAGGTTATTAATATTCACATTTTGAGAAAATGTATTTTAGCATGCATATTTTGAAAGCAAATGCATTGCATATTTTTAAAAAATATGCATTTGTAAATTGCTGTCAGTGCCTATTTATTAAATCTGAATACATTTGAAAAGTTTTGGCATATGATGCTCAACATTGCTGTTGCCCATATTGGCCATTGTTGATGGGATATAAAGTTAACAATATATGGAGGCCATCAGATTTCAGAATAACAGAATAATAGAGTTGGAAGGGATCTTGGAGGTCTTCTAATCCAAACTCCTGCTCAGGCAGGAGACCCTATCTATATCATTCAGGACAAATGGTTGTCCAATCTCTTCTTGAAAAACTCCAGCGATGGACCACCCACAACTTCCGAAGGCAAGTCATTTCACTGAATAATATGAGCTAGCAGTGTGACATGGGGGCAAAAAAGACAAAGGGAATTTAGGCTTCATCCACAAAGGAGAAGAAGGAAATTTTCTACTGGATTTTGGTTTGGCCAGATCCATCTTCCATTACTCTCCAGATTTAGGCACCACACTTTATGAAGGATTCAATGAAATTGGGACAAATTCAGACAAAGGGAATAAAGATAATTTTGGGATAGGAACTAAAAAGAAATGAAGAAAGTGAGTATGTGATGAGGATGCTGAGGAAATACAATAGTACTCTTCAGATATCTGAAGGGATGTCACAGAGAAAAAAAAATCCAAGACCTGATGGCTAGCATTCCTGAGTGCTGGACACAAAATAATGTTATTTAAGTTGTAGGAATGCAGATTTGCACAATTTAAGAAACTTCCTATCAATAAGAGTAATTTGGGAAACAAATCCAATTATTTAGTAAGATGCTAATACCCATTACTGGTTATATTTAAGTAGCATTTAGGCCACTATCTGTCTGAGATTCTTTATTTGGATTCCTATACTGGTTACATTTTATGGTATAAACTGCCTCTTCCAATTCTTTGAATTTATTGATTCTATTATTCTAATAAGGGAATCACTACTCTTAGTTTATGATAATACTTAAATTATGTATTATTCTTGGGCTGTTACAGGAATTTTCACTTTTATTTTGTCCATTAGTTCCATGTCTAGCTACTAGATGATGGTCTATATTCTTGAACATTTCAGTTCCATTTGTTCCACTGCTTTACAAAATGACCTTGAAAAATTCTCTTTCTCTTCTTTGCCTTTCTCTTTCTCATAATGATGGCAATAAAAGTTTTTCAGGCTGTGCAACAGCTATTATTAAGTGTTGCCACAGAACACAATGGCATTTTGAGGTCTTGAGATAGATAGGACTGTGGTATAAAAATGAAACATGGTGGAAAACTCACTCTCAAAATGACAAACAACTGGAGAGCATCCAGTAATCATTTTACTATTTCTAAAGCTAGAAAGTAGCAGGAAGTCATTGGTCTCTTGAAGAAGAGCAAGAGCAAGATTACATAGATCTTATATAGAATATTGATCAAATATATTTTAATCATGTTCACATTCTATAGAGGCCCCAGAGAATTAGTTTACAACTGATCAGGATGCAAGATAAGAAAGAAGACACAGTATTATTCAAAGTGTAAAGACTTTACAGTAACATTCTTTGAAATACAGCATAGCAGCTTTGATATATGGGAGGTGCCAAGACTTTAATTGTTATTCTAAAAGCTGATCTCTACTTAACTGCAGAAAACAGAAGAAATAAGGAAGCAGTCACTGCAACATCCTTGAATCTGTTACATTTCACTAAAGACATAAATTCTATGCATATTTGGAGTTCCTGGCAGAACACTGACATAACTATAAAATATCCTCAACTAAATAAATGACCAAAAAACTACGTTGCAAAGAATTTCATATGGTATTATAAAGTTAGCTACTGCTTTAATTTTTTTTTTTTGTTTCAATTCTATTTCATTCTTCCATAGTTTAAACTTGACTTTGATGCTATTTTGCTCCATTCTACTTGCTATCATTGCATGCTGTTTACTGTCATCTGTCTTTCTTATCATGATCACTACTGTGTTTGCTGCTTCCTCCTTTCAAAAGTACTTGCTCTTTCTCTATGGCTTCAGGGCTGTCTGTCATTCAGTTTTGTTATCTCTACTCTCTTAATCACTTTTTAGTCAAGCTTGATATTGACAAAGCATCCATTGATCCACTGGACACCCCTTTCATTTATTTTCCAGCTAAGGGCTTATTTAAAACCAGCCAAATATACTTGCTCTTCAGTTTGGTAGCTCTAAACTGTGTAGAGAGTTCATCCCTGTTTGTTTTAGTCATAACTCTGCTAAGACTCCATCTGGTTGCTGAAGATGAAGACCCTCGAAGATGTTTTTTTTGAGGCAGGAGAAGTTCTTAACATTCAGAGAAAGAAAAATGTTGCAGATCTCCAGGCACATTTTGACATCTGCTTATTTAGAGAGCAAATAACACAGTTGTAAGTCATCTTATTCCAGTAATATTAAAATGAATTATTGAATCATATGTCAGGTTGATTTTAAAAAAAAGGTCATTGATCAAATAATATAGAAATCATCAATCAACCCTGACTATATAATGATCCATTTTGGTAGAACACTCCTGAGGCAGCCACAATCCCTCCAGCCACTCTTGAGAAGGGAAAGGACTCCCAACTGCTTCTGCTTTCCTTCTTTGGGGGGTATATACTTAACGAGACTATATGGAACCTCTTCTTCTGACTCTTTTTCTTATCTGGGCAATATCTAAATTAATTGTGTTGCTTTGAAGAAAGAAAGAAAAAAACTCCAAAGATGCTGTATTAACATTTCTTAAAATCATAGAGTTGCACATACTGTTATGCACATATCTGCTGCACTTTTTCAATTTTATTGGAAGGAAAATAAATGGCTTTTGATTCTCTCCCTCCTCCTCCCAATAAAAGCAGGTTAGTGACATTCTTGTGCATGGAATGGGAAATTCTTTCCTTAGTAATGAGGAGGTTGTGTGGATGCTTTATAAGGGTAATATCATCTCTCCAGCACCTTTCTCCAGCAACCTTCCTGTCTTCCCCCATTTTTATTCAAGTTCGTAGAAAGACAATATACTGCAGCTCCTCCCACAGAGGAAATTTATATAAGAAAAACAACTGTACTCTGTCATTTTGCCCGCCCAAAAAAGGAGTTCAAAATGATACTCATATAATTGCTAAAGGCTTTCTAAAGCTTCATGAGAATGAGGTAGAAAAATGGGACAATTTTTGCCAAGGCCGAAAACTTTTGAGCCTTTTGAAAAAAGCCTTTTGCATAACATTTTAATGAAGCTATCTTGGCTGTTGTTACTGAGGTCTGATGCCATTTCTGCCTAATTTTTCACTGCTTAAAATTATGTGGCTCAAAGATAATAATAATAATATAATAGGCAAAGTATCTTTGTACCTCTTCCCTCTCACATTTTAAATGAGTTTTTGATAGCTTATGTTAATGATTTATTACAAAATCAGTAATGTTAAACTGTGAAATCTTGAAATAAGGCTGAAATCCTGTATAATAATTAAGTACCATTGAACTGTATAGTAGTTTCCACTGATCTAGGAGAAACATTTTCTCTTCCAAACTTTCAAAATCTAATCTCAGTTCTTTGGAACAGATATTGAGGAAGTAATGAAAGTTGGAGAAGAAAGATACCCTATTATAGAGTGATGATGGATTTCATCTACAAGGTCCAGTATAAACCTCACTGAACTAAGTCATAATTTTGTTGAAGACTTGCACAGAATCATGTCCCAAGGTGGAAGAGCTGCAATTCAAATGTAAAGCAGATGCTTTCATGTGGAAGATCTCAGATTCAGTTGCCTCATCTCCAGTTAAAGGTGTGCAAGACCTCTGGTTCTGTATTGCTGTGTCCCTGTCCAACAGACTGGAAGTTTGGGATTCTTTTAGATTCTAAAGCAATGATCACTATAAGAGCAGATAAGCCTTTATGCCAATGCAGGATAAGAAAATAGCATAACAGAAAATTAACATGAGCTAGTTGTCAGGAAATAGCCAATAATATAACATAGCCAAGACAAGGAGCAAAGACTGTTCAAGAATAGAAATATACAAAGAAAGGAAGACTGTACACCCTTCTGCCAATCAGGGAATCCCAAAGAGATGATGGTGGGTGGACCATTTCAAAGCCAGAAGACATACTGCATTCTATTTCACATGGGAGGGGGAACCTATAGCGTATATAAGTTCTGAATCATCATTACCCACACTGTTTTTAAAAATTGCCTCATTTCACAGGAATTTGCTAAAGACAAGCTCATCTTCTCTTGTACTTGGAATGCTTTGTTTAATTCTACCATAATTGAGATGATCAAGGTTAAGGAGTAGTTTGGTAGTTAAGGCATCAACCTAGAAACCAGAAGACCATGAGCTCTAGTTCTGCCTTAGACATGACATCACCTGGTGACCCTCTCCCTCTCTCTCTCCCTCCCTCCCTCCCTCCCCCCCCCCCTCCCTCCCTCCCTCTCTCTCTCTCTCTCTCTCTCTCTCTCTCTGTTCCAGGATTCAGGCAATGGCAAACCACTACTGAAATCTTGCCAAGAAAACTGCAAGGCTTATTCAGCCACTTGCCAGGAGACAAGACTGACTGGAAGGCACCACAACAATATTAATAATAAATGGCAATGAGACCATCTCAAAGTTAACAAGTATCTGTTTCCCAAAGTTTTTAGATTGAAAATGAGATGCTCCACCGAGGACACAGACAAATAAAATAATCTTACTCTTTAGTGACTAAAATAAATAAATGTTTAATTCTATATTACAGGTAGCCCTTATTTAATGATCACAATGCACCCAGAATTTCCATCATCAGGTCATGTGTTAAGCAGGTTAACACATGATCGGACTTGATTTTACAACCATTGTAAAGTGAATCACCCAGACTGTTAAGTGAATCATATGGTCATTAAGTGAATCCATTCTCCCAGAGGAAAACAGCAAAAAATGCCACAAATCATGGTCATGTGGCCGTGAGACACTGCAACTGGCTGCCAAGTGTCCAAAATGACGATGGGAGGGTAGTAATCAGTATCTTTTGGGGAGTACATTTGAACAGTTGTCAAATGAAAACTATCTATACTGGAATAAAATTCTAGATACCAAGGAAAAGAAGTGCATATCACTATTCAGTTCTTCTTCTGTTCAAACCCTTCCAAGTCCTGATAAAACAACTAGCACCATTACCTATGGTGCAGTAGAGTTCCCATTAATCTGACAGATAGTTCCCAGTTAGAAATATAAAAATTTGACTGGGTGTGAAGTAGTTTTCTATCTTCCTGTACCAAAAGTTTTTAAACAGTTTTTTGGTCATGATGGAGCCATAAAATTGTTATTGGTAAGAGTAAAAATACAATTAATAAATATTTGGACATTGAAAGAGGAAATATGACTCTTATTTTTCAATTTTCAAAAGGCTTTTAATAGTATCAGCCATTATATCCATTTGGATTACTGTACTGAAACTTTTGAGAATGGAAGGTATTATTATTTGGAGACAGTTTCTACTTAAACTACACACTGGTATATGAGGTCTCTCCATTTGGTCTCCACTGCTTTTTAATATCTGAATATGTCCAAATATGGAGGTTTGGAGCAGAATGTTAGTAACAGATATATCCAGACCTATTTTTCTGAAATATCTTCAGATAACAGAGTGGTTCTCTTGAATATCTGCCTTCAGTTGATAATGAATTGAACTTGTGGGGAGTGGGTTTCATATATTGAATTTGGAATAAGACAAGATGAAGAGGTTCATTGTGAGTGTCAGGGTAGGTTTTGTACCAAATTGAATTACACTTTTACGAAGGAGCAGATATACAGTTTTAGAGTATGTCTTGATTTTCATCTCTCTTTAATTTCCCCAAGTGAGGCAACAGTTAGAGATACTTTTCACTGGCTTTAAGTGATATGCAAACTCCTTTTCTTCCTGGAAGAAAATTTTCTTAAAACAGTCATGCATATAGTATTCTGGTAATCCAAGCTTAAACAATTATGGAACTGCCTTTATGTCTAGTACAGAAATTTGAGTTGGCACCGAATTCAGCTGCCAGGTTGCCCTTTGGAAGATCACATTATACTTATGCTAAAAGCATTGTAGAATCAATCACTTTGTTGAATAGATGAAATACAAAGTGTTGATTGTTATATTTAAAACCATCTATGGATTGAGCTCAAGGCATAGGACAACATCTTTGGATTATCCCTCCATACTTATTGAGATCATCATGCTGTAGGCAACCAGGGATCAAGCCTTGTCTGTAGTCACCCAAATTCTTTGGAATTAACTCTCTGTTGAACTGTGGAACTTAATTTACTTTTTAGAAAGCCCTATGACATGGTTTGAATTGTTTATTTTGTTTACATTATTTTTTGATTTTGATTTTGTTTACATTATTCTTCTAGCAGAGTTTTTAATTTAGGTTTTAAGCTTTTACTATAAGTTGTCAAGAAACTTTAGTAGTTGGCAGAGTAATACTTTTAATAAATAATAACTAAAAAAATTCTCCCAGCTATTGCAATGTAATCAAGAGCACATGTTAGTTACTAGGCTTGGCAGCAATTTCAGAAATTGGAATAGGTTGTGCAGAGTAAATTAAAAATGGGATTATCTGGTGATGCAGAATGGCACAGGCAACAGTTTTTCCCTAGAGAACATTATATCATCATTTCAGGTGATATTGGAACAAAAATGTAAGGTAAAAAAATGAAATTGCGTTTTACTTCAATACTGTAACTAAGTTCTCCTAAATCCTTATGCCATACCCCCCAGAGTTTAATTATAAATGAGATGTATATTATGGAGGTAAAAGAGTGTAGAATGTCAAATTGCTCCTAAATACATGGTCTCGCTAACTCTAAGTTACTTCTTCACATTAATAATATGGGGAAAAAGTTCCTGTATACCTGATCCTGGTTGTCCAGCATTCACTGATTCTTTAAATGCACACCCCATATTTTCAAAAATAAAGGATCACTGGATAATCAACTTGTGAGATATAGTCTGCAAAGATATGATCTGATTGGGTTATACTTGCTTTGAAGATGTTAAAGGTTGCTTTGAAGAAGAACCCAGGTTCGGATTTCTATCTGTCTCCATAGATTTAATGTTGTGCAGAGAAATAAATATGGAAAATAGCACTTAATGCTGTGAAAATTGGTAACTGAATAGATTACTTCTGGATATGACTGGACATGCCAAGTTAATTTTATTTGCAGTTTGTATAGTGAACATGATGTGGGTGCTTCCTGTCTTGTCAATTTGACACAGTGCCTGCATCAGTTTAAATATAAAACCCCTGATGACCTGGTTTTTGCTTTTGTCTCTCTAGGAATGTGTTGATGGCAGCAAAGCGAGCCAATCAGACTGGACACTTCATCTGGATGGGTTCTGACAGCTGGGGCTCCAAAATCGTCCCTGTGAGAAATGTGGAAGAGGTTGCAGAAGGATCTGTCACTATCTTGCCCAAAAGGGCATCTGTTAGAGGTAAGTCTAGAAATGTTCAAGAGCTATAGCTTGTTTTTTGAATTTGGTACGTATATAAAAATAAAAATCTGTTATCATTGTTTTTAGCTTCTAATATCCATTCAGATGCCATCCTTGGTTTTTTGTGATTATGGAAAGAAGCTTATCTTAATTTGGGGTATACTAAAGGCCTTATTCCTTGAATGTCCATGATTAAGTGGATATTTTAATAAGTGGATATTTTCATGCTTATGAAGCCTATATTGCTTCATGTTAAAACTTAAGTATCATCAGCCACATGTGGCCAAAGCAGCAGCTCAGTAGTTAGTTTCACATTTAGGGAATAGCAAGCTTCTGAGTATATACTTAGCCCATCAGAACTGAAATTATAATCCTTTTATACAAAAATAAATGCAAAACCAACTCATCTCCCACCCTCCAGCACTCTTAATTTCAGCATCCAAATTCCATTTTAGTTGCTGTGATTATTAAACAATTGGGAGTCAGAAAACCTGGTGATCTAGTTCAAGAGAAGGCATGTGTGGCTCTCCAGATGTTGTTAAATTTCAATGCTGATCATTATGGCAAATGAAGAATGATATGATCTGCAGTGCAGCAGCATCTGGAGGACCCTAGGTTGCCCACTTTTCATGCCAGTAGATAGTGATCCACCATATACTTTCTTCCTCCCACAGACATATGGTTTATAACATGGAACACATTTCTGGTTTATGGGATCACACACCGATGCTTGTGGTAACATTTATACATGCCATAGATAATCATAACAATATGCCATCTGGAAGATTCTTTCTGAAATACTCAGTAATTGTTATGATCATTGGGAGTGATACCTCCCAGCTGAAATGGACAAAAGGATATTAAGTGGGGGCTATGACAAAATTGCCACATACAGGTTGTAAAAATCCAGACAACCATGCCAGGGCTAGAAAAAGGAAAGGCTAGCCCTTTGCTATCATCTAATGGTCATTCAGAGTTTTATAGCCAGATGTTAAGTTAGATTAAGATTTCTCAACTTTGCAAAATGGCAACAGTACTCACTTGAGTGATTTCTTTTGTGTTACTGTTGGACAAGAAATGAATGTACCTTGCAACTTTTTCCTTGATTCATTTTTTGGGTCATTTTGAAAACTGAAGCCAGTGTGCTTGGCTTTGTACTTTGAGTGAACATCATTTTCTTACAAATGACAGATTAAGATCCTTCTTCTCCAGTATGAGAAACAGTTATGAAATCAGAGATACATTTGTCAGTATACTTTGTTAGTGTACTTTCTTGGTTTTGATTTGCACTGGATAACGTAACATAATTTTTATCATTTATCTTATCACATGTCAGTATCTTTTTTATTTATTTTTGAATGGTTAGAAACTTAAAGCAATGGATAACAATGTTCACTCTTACTTTATTATACATCTTACTGTAAAATATCTGTGTTTACTTCTACATTAATCCAAATATCAAAACTACAGTATATTGCTACCAAGGACACTAGTACAGAAGTTGGAAACATTTCCAAAGAAAGTTGAACCCAATTATTGATGGCCAATTTCATGGATCACAAATATCCAGTAATAATTTGTCACATGTCAGTTGTAACTCTCTGCAGAAACCAGACTTTTATTCATTTCAACTGTATTAAAAATCACACTCATAAAAAACAAAACAATTTAATCACAGCAACTTATACTGTTTTATGGACTTTTTGACATCTTGGCAGACTTTAATAGATAAATATCTTGTAAAATGAATAGACATGAGAGTATAATAAAAGTTCATTTCAAAGTCACATTCTATAACAGAAATAATAACATAGAAACCACTAGATTGTATGTGACTCATAGATCATGTGTGTCTCTGCTAAGAAAAGAAAGAAGGCAGAAAACAATTTGTAACTTTAATTATACTCAAAGACTAAGTTTAATTGCCTGAAGCAATATTTTAGAAAAATATTGTGATCTTTTTTTAAGTTGCTCAAAACCTACAGTTGGAGAATTCCTACCCTAAGCAGAATCAGGATTATTCCCATGCATTTGAGATGATGGTATATTTTATTTTTCACGAAGAGCAAATAGCTCTGCTGTTCTGTCTAAGAAGACTGTTAAGCATACTTATTTTCAGCTTTAGGATGAGACATCCCCAGTTGATAAATATTGCAAAGCAAGGCAACCTCAACATGAGCTTTCCAACCTAACCTGAACTTCTTTAGCATGCTACAAAAACAAGATATCAGCTCTACACAGTTCTAATGCATGTCCCTATATTCTCTTTTAATCAGCAAGGCAAAATGGTAAGTTGCTCTTCAGGGTTGTATTTAAATGTGTGCTTAGCTGCATCCACCAAAGACAAAGCTAGATTGGAGGTACAGGAGATCCTGGAAGATGGAGGAGAAAGCAGCCTCTTTGAGGAAATTGGTGTTTTGGAATTCCTCCTTCCCTTCAAGAGAAAACACTCACTGTATCCTCTCAAAATTTGAGTCATGCCTACTGAGTTCCTGTTGTCCAATAAAAAATCAGTAACTCACTCCAGATTTCAGACCCACTTGCAGGATGGTCCCATCTGAGGATACATAATAACATTCCTTGCTGAAGTTCATCAAGGTCAGAAAAAGGATCTATAAACCTGGGAGAACTTTATATTGTATGGTATTTATGATATTTGTAAGAGGAAAAATACAATAAATAATCAAAATGTTATCCATATCAAATTCAGATCCTTGTAAACCAAGACTTCCTCTTTCAACTTTTTATATTACATTTTAAGGAAGTTTTTGTATCTTTGATTTGGTTTATTCTTCAATGTTCCAATTCTGTTCTTTATATATTTGCACACATGTTTTCTTCTTTCATGTTTGTGGCCTTCTGTTAAGACTTTATAGTGCAAAATAATGAGCTTCTCATTCCTATTATTTAATGACTCAAGGCAGTACAGAAAAAGATTAAAACATGCCATTCCATAAAATAAGAACAAAAATGATAAATGGACATGGCAGAGAAAACCAAACAATCCAACAACTATCCAGTGTACTTATAACTACTTGTTCCACCATATTCTGGTTCAGATGTAACTTTGGAATGGTTTTCAAGGACAGTCACCTGATTGAGGGAAAAATACAGTTGACATAAGATAAATCAAATCAAAGGCCCTCTTAAACATGGCTGACACTTCCACTTTGAGCCTAGAAACAAAAATTTCATTTTTTTCCAGCTGTCTTTCTATTAGCCCCAAAGAAAAGCCTCAAGTTTCAATAGTACTTCCCTTTAAAAATATTCTGAATTATTGTATGCATTTATATTCAAAATTTTCTGGTTTTTTTACATGTCCATCAAACATGATCAAATGCCCCTTCATGTCATTCACATTTAAGGTTAAATGTGAAGACATTAAATGTTCTCTTTACTAAGCTTTTTGCAAAAAAAATTTCAAATCTTTAAATCCTTAAAGTTTCTTTTGATTTTTATAATCCTGAAAGTAGGTCTAATTAACCAAAAGAAATCTTATCTTCACTGCAAAAGAAATTCTTTTATATTTATAGATTAATTATTTTCTAAAGTGATTTGAAAAGATATGAAGATGGCAGGCTTATTATCCATATAGGTTATACTGCAATTATGAAGGTAGGTGGAATCCCAGGATTTCTGACTGCTCAACTCCCAAGCTGACTGCAAAAATTTCAATTTCTTCAATTTATTTATGAGGAGTCACTGCCCAGAGTACAAGTGGGTTATCTCAGCATCTGTCTTTGATCCAAAAAGATTTTGCAGGTCAGTGTCTATGTTCTAGACTGAGATCTCTGTTGCAGTGTCTCTCTGCTCTTTCAGAGATGTCATAATACCATATTTCCTCATTGGTAGCCTCAACAGTTGCATACCATTCCTAAGTGATTACAGCTTAGTTTTTAATGAGTGGAGACCCTTATCTGGGGTAGTGCTTAAAGGCCCTGTCACACTGCCCAACGGATGCAAAACGTTTGTAAAAAGGACACAGCGGACGAGAAAAATGTTCCATCCGTTGTTATCCGCTCTCAAAAGGGGCAAAAATGTGCATAAGCAGAGAGGATAACACGGAAAGGAATGGACGGGGGGAGGACGCAGAGCGGATGGAAAGCAGATGCAGAACAGAAGCCTAGTGGATGGAAGCGGATGGAAACGGATGCAGAGCGGATGCAGAGCGGATGCAGAGCAGATGCAGAGCGGATGCAAAGCGGATGCAGAGCAGATGCAGAGCGGATGCGTAGAGGATGCAGAGCGGATGCGTAGAGGATGCGTAGAGGATGCAGAGCGGATGCTGAGCAGATGCGTAGCGGATGATGCAGATGCGATTTGCATCCGCTTTCATACTTTCTCCATCCGTGCTACTGCTGCGCGTCCGTTCCGCTTCCTCCCTGTGTCCGTTTACCGCTGGAACGGATTTGAGTTGCGCAGATGCGCAGTGGATGCCTAGCAGATATAGCAGATGTGTAATGGATGCAGAACGGATGTCCCCCATATGCGTTGCGGATGCAGAATGGATGCATTGGATACATTTTCCGCTCAAAAGTTTTGAGCAGCTCAAAACCTTCTGAGCGGATGAAATGTCAATAGACGGATGCTGGACGGATAGAGAGGAAGCAAAATGGAGGCAGTGAGTACAGAACGGAAGCATCGCGTTAACCAACGGATGGCAAATGTTTTTCTCCATTTTACATCCTCTTTCCATCTGTTGGTTTAGTGTGACAGGGGCTTAAGATGTTGAAATCATATAGGAGAAAAATTGAATACAAACCTGTATTCAACCATAAAGCTCACAGGGTTACTTGGATCAGTTATCATCAAGTGTGAAAGACCAGGTCCACATGAGAAGGTTCAATTAAGCTGAATTATTGCTAAAAGCCCATGCCCAAGAATCTTGTTATCTAAGATAACCTGGTTAGAGTTAGAGTCATAACCTGGTTAGAGTTAGATAAAGGCCAACAGCACTCAAAGGAGGTTAGACTTAGTTCATTTGGGTTGCATAGGGATTCTAGGCTGATCCCTTTTTTTTCACTCTGTCCCCAGGATTTGCCACTTATCTTTTATCAAACTCAGCTCACACACTATTAAGGAAATAAAATATTTCAATATCAGTCAGACTGAGAGTTTTTAATAAATAGTGAAATATGCATGCAATAAAAATATTCAACCCATGATTATACAACTTTTTTTTTAAGGAAAATTATTTATGGTGGTCGTGGTAGTGGGGAGAATCCAGAAAAAATGAGCACTGTAACAGTGCTCATTTTGAAACTGCAATAAATTTAAAAAGCAAGTACATGGACTTAAATCAAACTTTCTTCATCGTCATATTCATGTGCAAATAAATAGCATGGTTTGAAATCATTTGTCTATCAAGCAAAGAATAATTAGCAGCCTGGAAAACACATATTTTTTGAAAGAAAAACTAGTGAATGCAATGGATATGGGCCTATGATACAAAGCTATGCTGCTCTGAACCAATAGCAAAAGTTTAATTCTAATTATGCAAAACACGAATTAATTTCTTTAGTGTAAAATGACTATCAGAGGGGGGTTGAAATACACACACTAAGGATGGTGGCTTTATGACTCTCTCTTTAAGGCATAGCCGTATTAATTGAATGAAGTCTTTCATGGGCTTATGGTACTCGACAGTTCTTTCCTTTCTCATGAATGACCCTTCAAAAAATGTAATGTTGGTTTTCCGCTAAAACTGGCATTGTTAGACTCTTGATGCTATCTGGATGAGTAGATTAAAAATATACTTACAGTTGAGAACCATGTGATGTTTTACTTCAGTGGTAATTCAATCTTGTAACTGAATCTTCAGATCAGAATTGTCAAATAGGTCTGGTGCATAGAAGATCAGTTGCCTATAAATTAATCCAGACATTAGTTGGACTTCTAGGCATGAGGTGACTTTTGTAGCAACAAATCACCCAAATGCTTTCATGATTCAAATCAACTTCTCAAATGAATTGCAAAATTGAATCAGATTTTGACCAGCTACCCTATTAATCACCAGGGAAGGCAACTTAATGTCTTCTATATGTTTCAGATGACGGTGTTCATAATTCCCAGCCAGACATGGTCTGGCATGGGTTGATGAAAGCTGAGGCAGTGATTCATCAATAGGATGAATCTGCTGCAGGCCACAAACACCAAGCTACCTTCAATAATCTTTAACTCTAGCACTTTGCCTGTCTGGAGTTTGATTTGTTTTTACACCAGAGAATTCTCAAGCTGACCATTCAGCTGATCATTTGCTACAAATAAAGAATTGTACATTGCTTATTTCTTTTGATGTCATGAAAAGAACTGTCTAAAATAGCTTATAGTTTCAAATCAATAAAATGCTGTATTCTGAAAACTGTGAATGACATAAATCAAATGAAAACTATTCTGTTAAGAAAGCCTATGAATCTTTAATGTACATATTATGAATGAAAATCAAAGCATTAATTTCATGCTATGTGATAATGCAAACATAAATTAATTTTCCCCGCAGATACATAACTTTGGACCATTAGTCTTTAGGGATTTAAAGTTACTACCATGTGATATTGAATCTGAGGCATCTTAGGAATTTGTGGTCTGCCAAACTGGGACCTTTCCTAGGTAATCAATAGACAAATGCATACTGGAGGCTGCAAGCTAAATCTACTTTTGGTCTTGAGATGTAATCTGGAAGAAGGGATATTACCATCAGTTTGATACTATAGAAAGATCACCCTCTCATTGCCTTTTGGCTTACTGTGCTACTCATTCCTATGGGAAAATAGGGCCTGCTCAATCAGCTTGCCTCAGGTGAATGATGGACCCAATGAAGTTCCAGAGAGAGCTGGGGTTTTCTCTGAGGATCTGGTGGGTTGCATGGTTCAGACCCCACATGCTGCCTGAAATGAGTGAGTAGCTGAGGCCTTGGATCATATCACTCATATGGGGTCTCTACCTGTGTAGAATAGAGACTGGGGTACACCTTAGTGTACTTGAAAGAGTATTAGGATCACCACTGGAGGAAGACTCAAAAGTTAGAGTCAAAAGTCAATCTTTTGACTTTTCACTCAAAAGACTCAAAAGTAAAATGGGTTAGAGCCCATATTAGGGATTATCTTGTGGCAATAAGGATGATGAATGTTCTCAACAATCTTGTTTTCTCTGCCATCTGTGTTGGTTTTGTTGTGTGCATTTTTTGTGTTGAATGTGCTGTTTCTTTGTTTTTAATTGTTTTTAGCAATTTGTAAACCATCCTGAGTCACTTGTAGTTGGGCAGCATATAAATTTAATAAATTGTTATTTTTTTTTTAAAAAGGCAAAGATTAAAAACTTGAGAACCAAAAAGTAAGAAGAGTATCTTAAAGTGTTCTATACCTAAACAAGAGAATTGAGGAAGCTGTTGAGATTCAATGTAATTTATGCTGAAATACATGCGTGCTATATATTTAAATTTGTTAAGGTAAAAATTGTTTATGTCAGAAATGGAAAAGCGCTATAGGCATGGAATAATATGATGGGCTGACTGTGGTGCATTTTTGACATGACAGATCTTCAAACTGAAGTGCATATCTATGCATATTAAAACAAATGCATATTCAAATAAAAATGCAGAAATGTATCTATTTTTAATGTATGCTACTTGTGAATGTTTTTATTTATTCCATTTGTTTCAGTGCTGATTTTTCAGATTTTTAAAACATTGAGTGGCATCAGCAGTAGTGTCCATAAAAAGCTTTGAAAACTTTATCACACAAATGTTGCACATTATCATTACATCTGATACTAGTTTGTAAATGCAGAATTTGTATCATGATGTCTCCAAATCCATTTTCTCAGTTTTACATCATCATACTTCCTGCTGATGCCATTGTCCAAATTATTTTAAATTAGCAAGGGTTTTGATCTATAACATTTTTTCTCCTTTCAAAGAAAACAACAACAACAAAAATAGCTGTTTTCCCCATTATCATGTTTGAATCTATGATGCAAGTTAACACATTTAATTATTGGTCTACTGGTAATTGTGTTGAAGATGCCTTTGAAATCTTTTAGACTCTTTGATATCCGATAAATGCTAACATTAAACCTCAAAGTATTTCAAAATGAACTTCTAATAATGATTATTTTTTAAATATTATTTCAATAGCTAAAATTCCCTTTTATCCTTTAAGATCTCTCACATAGCAGGTCCTGCTTATTTTGGTTTCATGGTTTTATTATGTGTTTCCCTCATTAGGCTTTGATCGCTATTTCTCTAGTAGGACACTGGACAATAATCGCCGGAACATTTGGTTTGCTGAATTTTGGGAGGATAACTTTCACTGCAAGCTAAGTCGCCATGCTCTCAAGAAAGGAAGTGCTATCAAAAAGTGTACAAGTAAGAAATTCTAAATGTGGATATATTTGGGAGCATGGATCTTTGGTTTGTGTGTGGCAGAGAATGGGGAGGACTGAACAATCTGAGTGGATGGTTGTTGGTTCCATTTGTGTTGTAACCTAAAAGAACATCATTATTTAATGGAGATGTGGCCATAAATTTGATCTTTGTTAGACCTCATGGGCAGTCCCCATTCTGGGGGTTAGCTGTTTCATTTAGAGATATGAGGTGTTTTGCATCATGTGGGTATATGGGTTGAATTCTCTGAGGTGACTGTCAGTTTTTTCATAATGCCAAGTTAATTGTGTGGGTTTTATAATAGTAAAGTGAATGGGAAGTTGTTAGACCTCATTGGCAGTCCACGTTCTGGGGGTTAGCTGATGGCTAAGATCAGAAGCTCTGGTAATAGCAGGAAGAAGGTAGGCTGGAATGATGGTTTATTTGTGGGTGAGGCATAATAGAGAAGTGATTGAGCTATGGATTAGGATAATCCTTTCTGATCCAATCTCAGTAGATATGTTAATTTCTACCATTCTTAGTTTCATGCAATATTGGGCTCAAGTGCAAGCTATAAAACAGGGTAACTTAATCAGTTTGTTGCCCTTCAAATGTGTTACTCTTTCATAATTTCCATTCAGCACAATAAAATTGTTAGATTATCACTCTGAGTCAGCATGACTGTTTGGATCATAGCAGCAATGTGTCTAAGACACACAATATTTGCTAACATTAAATGCACCCTTGCTATGAATCATTGAGTTTATTTTTTGAACAGGAGGGAAAAGGGCATATCTGGAGTGGCTACTATAGATCTTACAGGGCAGGAAAAATGTAATTTGTATTAGTGGAATCAAGGACAGAGGCAGAATAACAGATTTGTCAGAGAATGGGCCTTTGTGGGTTTTTTTTTCTCCTATTTATCCCAGTCTTCCCTTGTCTGAAATCTTCAGGGCTGTTGGGACCAGAACTTTAAAAATCTCCCAAAAAGCAACTGTTTGAGAATTGAGACCCCACACATTTGGTAGACATTAAGCAGGAGATGGCAGTTCTTGAGGGATGTAAGATCAGCCCCTTTGTTATTAAGTTAAAGTTCCTCAACCCTGTATGATATTTTAATGCTCCTCAGTGTTAATGTTAATGCTTCCCTCAGATTTTTATAGCTGCTTTGTTTTGTTTCTGTCCCTGTGTTCCTTGCTTTTATGAGAAGTTCTTAATTATCATTTTTAATTATACATTTTTGAGCACCTGGCAAGAAAAGCATATATTTGTATAAATTAAATCAATCAATAAAGCCCACGAGCACCAATAGACACATTTGGGAAGTGGGCCAGTAGATTAAGAACTACATTTTAGGCTATGATTCCATGTGCTTAAGAGCAGGAGGCATTGTTCACAAATAAAGATGCCTACTGAAGACTTGATAGAACCTAGGAGGGCTTAGTCTATGAAGCAACTAAATGCCTACTCTATCTATAGTTATTAAATAAAAATAAACACACATTAAGTCAACTGGCCCACATGGTCCAGTCCACATGGTCCAGTCCCAGCTTCCTTGAGCAACTTCTGCTACCCCCCCCCTTTTTTTTTTGCTAACCTGCTTTTATTCTACACATACCCCAGCCTGCACATTAGTTTCCTTTTAATTGTTAGTCATCTTCTTTCCTCTTCACAGAACACAAGATCTTTCTTCATTTACTCATAATTCCCATTATGACATTGCAATCCCAACTCCATTGTTCTCAGCTACTGTTTTCTCAGCAGTACTCTCTTAGCAGCCTGGTTCAGAAGGAAGAGAGAATGCATTATAAAGCTGTGCCATCATTGTTTGAACCTGCATTAAAGACTAAAATGGAAGGGAGTTCCTGAAAATAAACAGGGAATTAGAAAGTAGCCCTCTTAAATGCATGAGTAGAGTTAATCCTGACAGGAGATATGAGATACATGTCTCATGGGTGAATGAATATATTTGTTCACCCTCCCTCTACTGCCAAAGCTGACGAAAGTCTGTTTCTGATGTGAAGTGACTGAAACCTTGGTGCTGGACACCTTTTGCCTCAAGAAACAATTAAAATATCTCATTACATTAAAAAAAACCATCTAGCTGCATGGGAAGTACAATGCAGAATTGTTGTTAAAAGGAAGGAGGGGAAAACAAACCCCAGAGAAATCAGCTGCCATGTAAATGATAATAAATCTTCAAGCCAGGATTACAGAAAATGACTGGGACTGTTTCTTTATCTATGTGTTGTCACATTTATTCACCTTCCTTGCCAGACACTGAGCCTCTGTGGAACTGATGAGTGCCACAGTAGATCAGAGGACAAAACAGAAAGACCGAGAAGGACAGGTAAAACTAATCTTGACCATTGGTTCTATTACCTCCTCTCTTGATCTACCCAGGAATAGAGCCAGATATCAGAGCAGCTGCTTGAATGTCAAATCTGCACATCTTTTAAGGATATAAAAAAGAGTGTTCAGGGGTGGGACACAGGATAGGAGACCTTTCATGCTCAACTTCATCTTCATTGTAAGCCAATTATAAACAAGCCAACATATGATATTAAGGGAAGCATATTTTATCTAGTTCTCTGAAAAGGAGGACTGGGGTGACATGACAGCAGTGTTCCAATATATCAGGGGCTGCCACAAAGAAGAGGCAGTCAAGTGATTCTCCAAAGCACCTGAGGGCAGGACAAGAAGCAATAGGTGGAAACTAATCAAGGAGAGAAGCAACTTAGAGCTTAAGCCCATGTCACACTGCACCAACGGATGCAAAGAGGATGTAAAATGGAGAAAAACGCTTGCCATCCATTGGAAAACATGATGCATCCATTGTGTACTCACTGCGTACGTCTTTCATACACTCCATCCATCAAACATACATCTACTGCTATTTCATTTGCTCAAAAAGTTTTGAGCTGCACAAAACTTTTTGAGCAGATGAACTTTCCGCCGCGTACGATTTACATCCGCGACACATACGGGCAACAAACGTTCTACATCCGTTGTCATCCATTACACATCCGCTGTATCCTCTGAGCATCCTCTGGGCATCCGTGCAACTCACATCCGCTCCAGCTGAAAGCGGAAAGAGGGAGGAAGTGAAAGGTACGCGGAACGTCCACACATCATCAGTAGCACGGACATAGAAAGGATGAAAGCGGATGCAGCTCGGATATAAAGCATTAAAACGGACAAAACATTTGCATATGGGACGTATCTCGGATATTTAGGATGTCTGGAGGATGTCTAGAGTATGTGGAAGGACACCTAGCAGAAAACCGACATTTCCTATAAAAAGGGGGAGAAATTACCTGGATCTCACTATCAGTCCAGCAGCCGTGGTGTGCAGACCTCTTCAGCCTTGCTCTTGCTCTTCCACATCATCCATTGATCTCCACCATGGATCATCGCAAACTCCTTTTGGTAGCCGCCATCATTCAACACCAGAACCAAGCCCTGTTCAGACTGTTTCACTTTTTCTATGCAAGGAGAAGAAGGAGACATCCAAGAGCTGTCTGGGTCCGAAGATGGATTGGGAGAAGAGTGGAATTTGGACTCTATGACAAGCTGATGGTGGAGCTGAGGAATGAAGACACTCGTGCATTCGAGCACTTCATGAGGATGCCACCAGCCAAGTTTGACGAAGTTGTGGAGCATCTGAGACCCAGTTTGACCAAGGCAAACACCAACTTCTCTCCCAGCCTGGACCCTGGACTGAAGGTGGCACTGACTCTGCGCCACCTGGCCTCTGGGACCACATACGGAAACATGCAGTATGCCTGGAGGGTGCCACACAACACCATCAGCATTATGGTCAGAGAAGTTGTGCAGGCCATCATCAAAGAATACAAGGAAGAGCTCCTCCAGTGTCCCACCACTGAAGAAGGCTGGAGGAAAGTTGCAGAGCAGTGGTATCAGAGGTGGAACTTTCCCCACACCGTTGGAGCCATAGATGGGAAGCACGTGGCCTGCAAAGCTCCAGCCAACTCAGGGTCCAATTATTACAACTACAAGGGCTTCTTCAGCATCATCCTCTTTGCCATGGTTGATGCTGACTACAAGTTCATGTACATCGATGCTTCAGGCAACGGGTCAACTTCAGATGCCCAGATATACAATGCCAGTGACCTCAAGGGTGGGCTGGAATGCAACCTTATCATGGGTTTTCCAGATCCAGACCCCCTACCCAATGACACACAAGGTCTGCCCTACTTCATCATTGGTGATGACGCCTTCTCCCTCAGAACCTACCTCATGAAGCCCTACACTTCAAGATACTTACCCGTGAAGAGACGATCTTCAACTACAGGCTGTCCAGGGCAAGACAGGTGGTGGAGAATGCCTTTGGCATCCTGCCCAACAGGTTCCAGGTACTTCTCACCACCATGCAGCATCACCCAGGGACTGTGAGGAGAATCGTGGAAGCTTGCTGCATCCTGTACAATCTCATGTGCACCCGCTACCCAGTGTTGCAGAACAGGCTTGTGGACCATCAACAAGGCAATGGGGACATGGAGCCTGGTGAATGGAGGCAAGGACTAAACCTGATAGACACTGTGGATGTACAAGGCCCCAACAGAGCTTCACGTGAAGGGAAGAAGCAGTGCAACCTACTGAAACACTGGTGCAACTCCCCAGCTGGAGCAGTGGAGTGGCAAGACAGGATGATAGATGCTTAATGGATGCTTTCTTGAGCCTGTCTCATAACACTGATGAGATTGTGCCATGTATGTTGAGTGGCCCTACAATGAATAGGGCATTAATAAAGAGTTTTGTTTATTTTGAAATGTGTTGATGAATGAATAAATTGTTATTGATAATAAAGGGCCACAAGTGTGGCAGCTGGGAGGGTGGACCATCCAGTCCCACTATGCTTGCACTGGAGGTTTATCTATCCCACAACTATCCTTACCCATCCCACAGCTATCCTTACCCATCCCACAACTATCCTTACCCATCCCACAGCTATCCTTACCCATCCCACAAATATCCTTACCCATCCCACAACTATCCTTACCCATCCCACAAGCATGCAAAGGCTTAACCCTTTTTTCAAAGTTTTCATCAACACTTTATTAAGTAAAAAAAATGAACCAAGTGTGTGAAGCAAAGATAACCTTTATTAATAACAAATTGTATGACTTTATTAAAAAGCAAAATGACCCAAGTAAAGTGTCTTAAGCAAAGATAAAGTGAACAGGTAACAACTCATTCTCTGGCACTCTTCTCAGTCACTCTGAGGCATGCCTATGGTCTCATATGTAAAGGGGCCAGGGACTGTGGAGGTGGCTGTGGCTGGAGTGCTGGCCTGAGGCACCATTGGGGTGCCTGGCCCTGAGAGTACAACAGGAGATGGTGTGTGCAGGAAGCTCTTAGAGAGCTGACTCAGTCCCGTGAGGTTGAGAGGCCCTTCCTCAAGTACCTGGGATGTGAGGCCCAAGACTGATGACAGATGTTCTGACGAAGGGCTTGGCTGTGGGTGGTGGAAGAAGGAGTGTAGTGGGGCTGTCTGGTCTGCAGCTGGGTCAGGTGAGGCGTCTATGGCATCCGATGAACCTGGTCCTGGACTGGGAAGGGCTGCTTCTGCTGTGGGAAGTCCTGGTAGTGTAGGCTTGGTAGGTGAGGGGCTGTTGAAATCCGTGGAAGGGCTGTGACATTGCCTGGGGTGGAGGAGCAGACCTGGAGTAGGAGCAGGTTCAGCTGGGCCTGGAGGGTGGTGCAGAAGAGCTGTGATCCTCTCCTTCATCACTTGGTACTGGGTCTCGGGCATGTCCATGAGGATCTGGCTCACGTACGTGATGAAGGGCTTGCGGTTTGAGGATGGTATGTCAAAGTGGACTAGCTGGGAGGGAAGATCTGTGCTGGCTTTGATTGTGTCCCTGATCTCGAACAGGACAGTGTGGCTTTGTCTCTCCAGTCTGCCTCTCTGCCTGCTTTCTGTGGAGGTGGAGCTGGGTGTGGGTGTGGGTTGGTCTCTGGTGGCTGCTTCTTCTTGCTCCATCTGAGACAGGGGATCCTCCATGTCCTCCGGTATGGGGAGTGCAGCTGTCGGGGGGTCTCTGCGTGGGGCCCTCCAAAGACACCTGCCTGGACACTGTAGCTGTCTCCTGGCTGGAAGAGGAGTGGCTCTCTGTGGTCTGTCTGAGGGAGACGGTTGACAGAGGGGCTGCTCCTCAGTGGCGGATCTCACCCTCCAGGAAGCTGCACTTGGCCATGACATAGGTCTTCCGGTCAGTGAGCTTGACAGCGGCCTGGCCAGATTTCTTCAGGTGCAGCTTGCCATACTAGGTGTGCATGTGCTTCCACCACCCCAGGAGGACATCTGAAGTGTAACCCAGGCTCTCCGCCTTCTCTCTCCAAGCTGCCTGCTTTCTCTTGGTGTCACGATAGAGCTTGTGGCCCTTCCTCCACAGGTACTCATTCTCCCTCAGCCATTCCAGCACCTCCTCTTCATGGTCTTCGGAAATAGAGTACTGTTTCCTCTCTCCCTTCTCCTTGCCTTGTCTCTTCCTCCCTCTGGCAGGGGCTTCAGGGCCTTCAGCAGCAGGGCTTTGAGGGCCTTGGGGCTGGTCTACCACAGCAGTAGCAGCAGGAGAAGCACCACCAGCAGCAGGAGAAGCACCAGCAGCACCAGCAGAAGCACCAGCAGCACCAGCAGAAGCAGAAGAAGCAGCAGCAGGAGAAGCACCAGCAGCACCAGCAGCAGGAACACCAGCAGCAGCAGCAGCAGGAGAAGCACCAGCAGCTTCAGAGTCATCGCCAGGGGGTGGGATGGTGGTTCTGTCCTTCTTGCCAGGGCTGGCAGGAGTAGGCACAGGCTTCCTCTTCTTCCCCATGGTGTTCTCTCAAGATGTCTCTGGCAGCAGGTCTTTCCTCTGAATGGTGACTGGTTGCAAGCTGCATCCTTTTATATGCGCTGAGCTGATGCAATTCATCCTCCCTGCATGCACAGTGAATGCTTTTCATCCCCTATGCATCTGCTATGCATCCGCTACGCATCCGCTATGCATCCGCTACGCATCCGCTTCGCATCCGCTATGCATCCTATAGGCATCCATTATGCATCCGCATCATCCGCTATACATCCGCTCCTTCCACAATGCGTCCGCTTTGCTATTCTCCCCCAGAAGCCCTTCGGATGTGTCATCTGCTTCCATCTGCTTCCATCCTCTAGGCTTCCTATGAACATCCACTTTACATCCCCGCTACATCCTCCCCACGTCCGTTCCTTTCCGTTGTTTTCTGTTCTGTTTATGCAAATTTGGGGCACTTTTAAGAGCGGATAACAACGGATGGAGCCACCCCCGAAATTTTGTTCGTCCGCTGGTTCCTTTTTGCATACGTTTTATATCCGTCGGCCAGTGTGACCTAGCCTTAAGGAGAACTTTCCTGACAGTTAGAACAATTAATCAGTGGAACAACTTGCCTCCAGAAGTTGTGAATGCTCCAGTAGTGGAAATTTTTTAGAAGAGATTGGACAATCATTTGTCTGAAATGGTGTGGAGTTTCCTGCCTAAGCAGGAACTGCTTAGGATTGGACTAGAAGACCTCTAAAGTCCCTTCCAACTCTGTTATTCTATTCTGATGCCCTGATAGAGCCTACTTCAAACCTTATATCTCTCTCTTGCATGTTTCCAGTATTTTCCAAAAACATGGAATTTTGTGACAGTTCATTGTACATAACTCTGAAATCCTCCTGATCTTTGTGAGGTTTATGTTCATTATTTGATTATACTTCTGCTTGTCCAGAGATAATTTCCATTTTTGGGGGTACTTCTTAAGATTCGGTTTGATACATAAGAATCAACAACCAGTCATGCATTCAACAAAAAAATTGGATACTCTTATATTGTGGAGTTTCCAGAAAAAAATATTTAGCAATTTTTTTTTTTTTTTTTGCTGTGGGATGGAAGATTCTGCTGTTTTAGAACTCATGTCTATGGAGATTCTCAATCATCCAAAACATCATGGTTGTACCAAATATGCTTTTCCAAAGGGCAAATGGACTTTCTTGGTGTTTTTTTAAAAATGTTTTACTTTTCATCCAAAAAATTTCTTCAGTTCAGAATTCTTGGATGAGAAGGAAAACATTTTCAAAGAAAAACAACAAAACAAAATAAGAAAATACAGTTGTTTGGAAAAGCACCTTTGGACTGTTTTACAGCACAGATTCTTTATGAAGGTCTAACTCCATTAATGGATAGTTGTTCTCTCTCCCATACTCTGGTCAACAGTTTGAATGTTTCTTCTTTTTATCATCTTTTAGATATAATTTAAACAATTTCTAAGAATTAAATCTTTCTTTCTTAAAATCAAAACATTACTCTGGTTTTGTTGGAAGAGTCAATTTGTTTGTGCACTTCAAGGAAAGGAAAATATTTCTTTATATTCCACCTTTATTTGTAAAACTCAAGAAAGCATATACAATGTTCCTTCCTCCTACTTTCTCTGTCACAAGAATCTTATGAGCTAGATTAAGGTAAGAGAAAGTGCCTCATCCAAAGTCAGCCAGCCGGCTTCTATGCCTCAGGGATGATTAAAATTTATTGTCTTCCAGTTTCTACTTCAGTACTTCAACCATTACACTAAACAGGCTCTTAGAAAGCAGGTCTTTGACTGTTCCAAAAAGTTATAAATGAATATTTGCAGAGCTCATTTATCTAGAATTAGAGAAACTTGTTTAATCCCTAACTTGATGCCATTTGAAACTTTGTTTTCCATTTTTCTATAGAAAGGAAATAGGCCCACTGTTTTCATCTATGGAACTCTGCACACATCCCTCAGTAGAATACAAATGGAAGAATTCAAATTAGGAGTATTTTGCTATCTGCTGAATTGAAATAGACATAGGATAGATGCAATTCTGCCTGGAAACTTCTACTCCATCTCTTCTACCAAGAATTAGAAGGTGTAAGTAGGGAAAGGAGGGCAGAACAGAAATATGCAAATGGTTCTTAAGAGTATTTGAGAATCCGAATAGAAAACATATAAAACATGCTTATCTGATAGAGAAACTTGTACTGGATTGCAACTGTATCTCAGCCTGTATTTCTGAGGTTAGCTGGCTGTCATTAATTTCTGTTTGTCATATTTAAAAGAAACATGGAGGCTAATATAGGAACCACAACATCAACTGAATAATAAGAGGAACCCTATTTTTTGCACCATTTGTTCTAAGCTTCTGTCTCTGGATTTTGTGTCTGAATTTACAGTATATTGGTTAATTTTATGATAATACAGCTTCCATGTTTACATGACATGGCTGACACGATAAGGGGAAACAGTTTACTTCCAAATAAATCTAAGGGTACTTTGGATTAAAGCTAATTCTGACATGTTCTTTTTTTAAAAAAAATAAAGTTTTGTTTTATTAGTACAATATGTCATGCCCCTGTTGGGACGTGGAGGAAGCTGAACAGCTGACGGGTAATGGGAGTGTGACTCCTTTGGCTGTGGAAGAAACTGGGGAAGGGCAAAGTCTGGCTGGGCAGAGCAGGGAAGAGGTAGAACAAGGGAGAGGGAATTCAGAGGAAGACCCAGGCCCTTCCTCTCTTCATCCGAGGGCACGCAGGGAAGAATGGAGAAAAGGGCAATATGGGTTGTAAAGCTGACAGGGAAGAAAGGGGCCCTGATTCCCTTTATTAGCTGCAGCTGGGAACACAGTATATAAAAAAGGCAAGCTGTGAGCAACAAGCTGTTGGGACTTTATCTTGTTTCGTCATGGCTTATTTGTGTTCCTGGCATCTTCCCAACTGTGTGAATTTTGCCATGCTTTCAAGTTTGAAATTCCTGCTCCTGCCCTGCCAAACTAATTACTTCAGCTTGGTTTGTTTGGAATTTAAGTTACAGTTTGTGTGTACCTTGTTTTGGACTGAATTTTCTCCAGTCAAAGGCTGTTCCTGGGAGAGTTTTTCTCCAGCCTGAAGATAACCTAGACATTGGGGGCAAAGTTGGAGATAATAAAGGGAATCTTATTGCTTATCTGACTGTGTTGCCTTTGTGCCACACCCCAGGTTATCACATTATATATAAAAAATCCATTTCAATTGAACAGTGTGCTGTCTGGGTATAATTATTTTTGGGCAATCATAAAGTGTTTACAATAATTTGTAATATAATATATCACAATAACGTTAATACTGTAGTAGCAATCATATTTTGTTTGTCCATTTTAACAAATTTCTATTTTAACCTATACCCTTTTTATGTCCCTTTCTTTTTAACTTCTGTTTTTATTGTCTAGCCATCAATAAAATAAATCACATGTCAAAAAGCATTTAGTTTCTTCTTTGTACTTAATAGTGTTAGTCTATCCATTTCTCCATATTCTAATATTTTCTTAATAACCTTCTCATCTGTCAGGATCTCATCATACTTCCATTATTGAGCATATACAATTCTAGTTGCAGTTACTACGTGTAAAATCAAGTATATCATCTCTTTATCATATTTTTCTGGTAGAATGCCCAATAAAAATATCTCTGGTTTCATATCTAAATGTTGTTTTGTCATTTTTTCCAACCAGGTATGTATTTTTGTCCAATATTTTTAATTTGTGGACATGTTCACCACATATGGTAATATGAAACAGATGTTTGATTACATTTCCAACATTTAGTAGATTTTTCCTTATACATTTTTGGTGCAAAATGCCATTTGTAAAACATTTTGTATAAATTTTGTTTATATGAAGTTAACATAGTCAGTTTAACATTTCTATTCCACAATCACTGCCATTTATCTAATTCTATTGCATATCCAAAAATTTTAGCCCAAACAATCATTGTCTCTGTCATGCCCCTGGTGGAGACTGACTCTGAGGGAGAGGAGGAACATCCTACAGGGAGTGTAAGTGTGGCTCCGGAGGTTGTGGAGGAGGCTGGGGAAGGGCAGAGACCAGCCGAGAAGTCAGAGGAGGACCCAGGCCCATCCCCTATCCATCCTAGGGCACAAGAGAGGAGAGGATAAGGGAGAGACATCATCTACTCAGGAGAAGAGAGCCTTGATCCTCTTCATGGGCTGCAGCTGTGACAACTGAATAAGATAATGGACATGTGTATGGGCAAGCACTAGAAACAAAGCATGGAAATATCTCTAGTTTATGGTTCCTCTCTTGGCATCCTTCCCAATGTGTGTTATCTGTGGACATCCTACAGCCCTTATCTTGCCTGGTTTGTGTTGCTTTTTCCCTTCTTCTTGTAACTGTTTGTGTGGGAGATTTTTGTCTTCCATCAAGAATATTCAGAGCTTGGGAGCAAAGTGAAGGAATAAAAGGGGCTTCACCTGTTTTCTGTGACTATGTTTGTTTTGTATCCCACCCTGAGTCATCACAGTCTCACTTTCAAGTTTAATTCCCAATAAGAAGCAATATATTTTCTTTATCAATTTTTATCCATTCCACTTAATATCTGGTCCAATTCTATTAGTTCTTTATTAAAATCATATTTTTAGTATCTTTCTCATATTGAGATTGTATCTGCATTTGTGGCCGCTATGCAATGTCCATCCTTTGAATACTAAGTTCCTTCTTGGTTTTTACTTCCCCTTTTTCATTCAAAATATTTTTATATCTTACATTTTTTTCTATATTAATAACATTAGGATGTATCAATGCTTCCATTGTGGAAAGCCAGACTGGTAGTTTCAGGTAGTGTTGTTCTTTAATTTTAAGCCATACTGATAACAATGCATTTCTAATATAATGTCTTTGAAAGTAACTATCTTGTTCTTCCCATACCATAGGAAAGCATGCCAACCTAATTGAAGGTCATGCCCTTCTAAAATTAATAGTCTTTTATGCCTTAAATTAATCAATTTTTTCACCCAAATTTATATTGAGGCCTGGTAGTACAATTCCCAATCTTAGCTATACTAAGTACACACATATATTAAATATTAAAGGCCAGGGGAGTTCCAGATTTGAGTGACTGTTTGCCAAAGAACCTTATGCTGGATCTTTCCCAGTTCAAGTGTATTGGCTGCATGTACATCTGATAGAAGTAATGAGCAGAAGTAGATTGCTGTTAAAAAGTTCCCTCAACATCAGTCTAGGGTCTATGGTGATTACCTCAAAGGTGCTTTCTTTCAGAAGGCAACTGGACTTTCTTGTTTTGCTTGAAGATATTTTGCTTCTCATCCAAGAAGCTTCTTCAGTTCTGATTGAGTTTCCACCATTCAGTCAGAACTGAAGCAGCTTCTTGGATGACAAGCGAAAAATGTCTTCAAGCAAAACAAGTCCAGTTGCCTTTTGAAAGCAAATATCTTTTGATCATTCTAGGGTGTTCTGAAATATGTTAAATCATGATGATTGACCCTGCTACTTTCTGAGAAGGAGGAAAATCAGGTTGGCTTTAGTAGAAGGTGCTGATACTGGGGCTATAAAGCTCTAAAGCTTCAGTGAATGCTGTATTCATTGAACTTACACAGATCTGAAAAGAAAATCAGGATTGCTGAAAATTATAACTATATATGCTAGCCACAGAAATATTTCCAGTATTGTACTTTCCTATTTGTTAATAACTAGGAAGATCAGGTGTGTGTCTCTTAACCACTGGCCCAGACATACTATCATTATGTGATTATATGTATTTTTGGATCTTTCTAGCTAGAGCTAACTGGGTGGGATAAACAAAGTGTATAGGGAATCTATCTTTTTGACAGCCATGTGGTTTTGGTGATGATTGCAGGTGACATGTTTACTAAAAGATGTCAAAAATTTACTGCCTGCCACCCAAGGGGAGAAGACAGATAAAGGTGTCTGGGCTTTCAGGCAGTGGAGATGTGGTGAAATTATAGGTTGCACATGGCCAGCTAAATGAATTTCTCTCCCTTTTAGGAGGTTATGTGGGAGGCAATGAAACCTTTGTATCTATTGCAATTCCAATTGCTCATTGTGATCCCTAAATGGTCACGGGCCATATGATATGTTTGAATTTAGAATAGCTCCTAGTTGCCATCATGCTATGCACTTAATTATGTTTTCTAGGTGGGAACCAAATGTTGATCCCTGAATATTGAGCTTAAAACAGTTCAACAGAGGATCTGTATACTTCACGAGTTAGAAAGAGGGCAGAGAAAATATCTGTGGACCCTCACAGCTCACATAAACTGTCTCAACTCCTCTCCTCTGGATGAAGCTATATCATGCAAAAACAACTAGACTCACGCCAACACTCTGCCTAAACTTGTAATTACCACAGCACTGTTTTATGTCTAAGGATATCTAACCATGTAGTATTACCATTATCCTGCTCAATCATATTACCTCCTCCTATTGATATCTTATGACTATCACTTTGTTAATTGTAACTTATGATTTATGATTGTATCTTATGGTTATGATTTATCACTTTGTTGCATGTATGTATACCAAGAGCTTATGCACTGGAAACAAATTCCTTGTGTGTCCAATCATATTTGGCCAATAAAGAATATTCTACTCTACTCTACTCTGCTCTGCTCTGCTCTGCTCTGTTCTATTTCTAAAAAAATAAATAAATAGAGGAGCTGGTCCTGCAAATATTGCCAAATTAATATTCTCAGAAGCCCAGCATGGTCAATGGTGATGGATATTGTTGAAGTGCAATCACTGAAGTCTGCAACAGCTAGAAAGCCATAACTTCCTTACACCTGCTGTGGAATCTCAAACTGTTCAGATGCTGTTGAGTACAATTTGTTCATCAATTTAATCTTCAGTCTGTCATTTCTTTGAAAGAATCAGATCTTCAATAAAGCTGTAGAATTTTCAGTGTTCTAGTCAGTGAGCCATACTCCATTCCTCTTCCTACTCAATTTTCCATTTTAGTTTCCTCAAGTGTCAGTTTTACATACTCACTGAGCATATTCCTGTCAAATAACAAAAACACACAGTCATTATAGAAAGATTTGTGACTTCAAGGGTAAGTTCACATTGGACAAGTCAGCAGTAAAATATAAAACTGAGTTTTAGTTATTATTGATAAGTGTAGCTTGCTATGGATACTCCATTTGGGTATCATTTCCCATAAGCAACAAGGTGCAGAGTTTCATGATTTCCAAGCATCTGTTTTCAATTGTATAAGCTGAGGTTAAGGTCATGATACAGTCATGATCTTTCAATTTCTCCTTGTCTGATTTCTTGATGTTTCCAATGGGAAAGTAAATCTTCACACTGAAATTTTTCACTTTGAAACAGCATTTGCAAATATAGTGATATATTTATCTCTTCTTCAAATACATTGCAATGCTTGCAGAAATAAAGAGCTTTCCAATGCAATATAATTCATGACATAATTCACTTTATCTAACTTGTTCTAAGTTTAACTTAGAGGCCAAATGCAGGTCTACATTTTGAAATATCAGATTCAGGGAGATCCTACTTCCTTGCTGTTCCCTTTATGAGGTAGAACTGCTTCAGGTTTTTTTTAGAGAGATGTGATAGCAGTGTTTCAATATTTGAGAGGCTGTTACAGAGACAATTTATTTTCCAAAGCACCCGAAGGCCAGACAAGGAACAATGGATCAAAGTGAGATTCAATCTAGAAAAGAGAAATTTTCTGACAGTGAGAACAATCAACCAATAGAACAGTTTGCCCTGGGAAGTTTTTGGAGCGCCATCACTTGAGACTTTCAAGAAGAGATTGGATTCCCATCTGTCAGAAATGGTGTAGGGTCTCACACTTGAGCAGGGGTTTGGACTAGATGACTTTCTAACTCTGTTATTCTGCTTTAGATTACAAAGCCAGATGGCTGATCTTGGGCGAATCACACTCTCCCAAAGAAAAGAAAGAAGGCAAAGGCAATTCAGTTCCAAAATCTTATCAAGAAAACTAGCAACTTGCCAAGAAGTAACCAAGAGTTAAGATTGATTCAGAAGCACACATATACATACTCCCTCCCCAAATAGTCAAGAAGTATGAATGATATTTGAATTGTGTAAAGTTTTGAAAAAGTGAATTTTGATTCAACAAAGCATCAGCCAGATTGCTTTATTGGATTCTGAGGTTGGTTTGATGACATCCAAGCCTTTTCCAACCCTATTAAATCATCTCATGAAATATTTTTACTTAACTAGTTATGATTTGTTTTCATTTTGTACTGTGCCAATAAAGAGTAATAAGAATAATAAGGATAGGCTTTGTATTATCTCAGTGGTATCTGGGAGATCCTAAAAGCCCACTATAGAGAAATGGCTGAAGAGATTCAACAATCAAAATGAGGATCTGCTCTGAAGCAGCAAATTGAATAAGATAGCTGTGAAATGCTTCGCAGAATAGAAAAGAGCTATGCAGGTTTGGTTGCTTTTTTTTTTTTGCTGCTTCTGGGGTTGTTATGGATAATACTTTTACCTTAATTACAATGGGTGGCAAATCAATTGGATGAATAAAATAAAGATAAATAATATGCACTGTTGCATGTAAGGAGACTGATGAGGGTGGAGATTCAATGTTGTAATGGGCTGACTGTCCCTTGAATGAGTGGTAGCAACCAAAGAGATTGCATCAGCCCAAAGAAATGGCAATTAAGAAAAATTCCCATCTTTTAAAAAATACTAGAAGTCATTTTGGGTTAATGTTAAAGGTGTCGCAAGATACAGTAAATGTAAAAATATCACAGAGAAATGAGAGAACCAGAGCCCCTGGCCTGTCTAAGTGCTCTGTGTTTTTAAAGCAAGCTGTGGGTTTATGGTTTCTGGAGGGAAAATCAAACTCAGCAGAGTGGGAGGGAAGGCCTGCAGTGAGGCACCATCATTATAGTGACATGTTTAACAAAAGCCCTGGATGATTTGAATTTTGGGGTGGCACAGGCCTATATGAACCAAAGGAAGGTGGACCATAACATGAAAATGTTGTAAAACTAAGCTGCTTCAGGCTGCCAAACAAACAAACCAGTGGTTCAGCATGGTAAAAAACTTTAGTCAGGCTCTAAAGGGGAATGGTGACAGGAAGAATTGGGCTGGTAGCTTTGAGATGGACATGTTGCCCTGGAATATCTTTACAATGGGCAGTTACAGCTCTCCATCTTCTGATACAGAACCCTGGCTTTTGATCCTGGTAACTAGAATTGCTTGGATTTATTCTGTCATTCTGTGTTGCCAGACAAACATAACAGAATGGCAAATTCATTGCTAAGCTTCTCTAGGTGTTCTTTTGCATCTGTGAATGAGCTGTTTCCCCTTTTCCCTGCCCACCTGGATGGTGCAAGAGGTGTTGTTAGGCTTTTGGCTTTGGCTTTAGTGAGGATTAAAGCTGTGAGGAATCATAAAACAGACTGGCATGGGGTAGCACAAAACCCAGAATGAAATAAAGGGATCTTTTTCATATCAGTTGGATTGGTGTGTGCTGTGAAATTTTCACCAGGTGATTCTGGATCTTCGCAGAGATTTATGTCGAATATATATTCATTTGTATTCTTTTATCATGGTGAAATCTATCCATCCAAAGTTTTTAATCTGTCATATGCATCCAATTCATTTATTGAGAAGCACTGTCTCCTTTATTTGATATGAGACCAGGTCAGATAGCAAATCAAATTTATCCTGATTTCAGTCTCAAGAATTGAAAGTACTGTGCAAACAAAGCTGTTTTTCTTTATCCATATATTTATATCTTTTTGGGAATCAGGGTTAAATGGATCTAGAACAGCTTTCCTCAGTCTGGTGGCTTCCACATGACTTTGGTTTCAACTTTATGACATGGGACCAGGTTTAATGATTATTCTGTGAGAACCAGCATATATTGTTTGCATGTATGCATGTGGTATATTATGTATATATGTATACTGTATGTATGTGTATGTGTGCGTGTGCGTTGTGTATGTATGTATATTCTTTGTTAAAGTCTGCATTCATTCTTGAAAGGGGTAGTCGTATAAATTGAATAAATAAATACACATTTTTTTCTAGGCTTTGGCATCTTTAGCTGGGGATTCTGGAGGTTATTATCTAAACAAAATGTCACCTAGAACTAGAATATGGCAAAACCTGGTCTTGAAGGGAAGCATTCTTCAAATTTTAAACATAAGTATCTCCAGTTCAAATTATCTAGTTGCTATGACATAATGACAATAAATAAAAGAAGTATTAGTTATGCTTACATTTCAGTCTAAATAATCGTTATGTCATCTGTAGGTCCAGTCAGTATCTACTTGTAATGATGGGTATGTACAATCTTTATCTTTAGAAAAATGCCACATTTGTCTAAATGGAAGATCCTGAGTTTAAATCTAGAGAAAAGCTGAGACAGAAGAAACTTGTCTGCCTTCATTACATATTAGTAGAAAATCTAAGATGTAAAAGTAAACTCATCTTTATTTCTTATATAATATTGTTTAACCAATATTAAACAATATTGGTTGTAAGCAAGACGAGGACCAAATTTGTTGCTGTTATTCTCTTATTTTATATTCTTTTTGTGGCATCCAACACTGCAGAAATTGGGGGTTGGATTAAATGGACCATCATGATCAATCATGATTTTTATTGTAACTTATCTGCCGTTTTCCTATGCTTGTGCATTTTCATCTCTCCCACCCCATTGTTCATTTTTTCATTTAGAAACTTCTTAAATTTTAAATTTAATCATAAGAGATAATAAATTCACTCAGTCATTTTAAAAAACTATCCCCCCCAATTGGAAAGATTGAAATCTTTCCAATTTCCTTCTTTCCAACTCATGATAGTAATCCCAGTTCATGAATAATGTACTTGCATGGTAAATGTGCTATGACCTAACATTCATGAAGAAAACTTCTTAACTGTAGAATTTCTTTTGCATGAGACTCTCCTAAAAATTCACAATATTGCAAAGTAATCCATAGGTATAATTACCAGCTCTTTATCTTAATAATAAATAGCATTATTTGAGCGTATTTTAAGGCCTTTGTTTTTACATAGGTGCAATTCAGCAGTCAGAGGAGTGCTATTAAATTATTTGAATTTGTAAGCAAATAAATTATATCTCCATTTGTTTGAGGAATGTTTGCTTAATAATCAGAAATGGGGGCAAAGGGGAAATCACTATTTATTATGGCATTGTTTGAAATAGATAATGCAAGCAGATGGAGCTTGTTGATTTTAATTTTTGGAGGATTATGGAAAAACTTCCTCCAGCATCAATCTGATCAAAATCCAGATCTGGTACTTCCCTGAAACACTGTAACTTGGAAATCTCCTAGCAAAATTCTGCCTAAAGGTTAGTTCCAGATCTTTATTTATTCCTTCAGAAGGTTTAGAAAAGGATTTCATGGAACTGTTTATCTTCCCTTGCAATCCCTTCTTTTCTTCTGTTGCTTTCCATCTTCTTGACAGCATCACCACTATCTTCTTTGACAGCATCACTATCCTGTCAATCAGGCACAAAGCCAATTTGATGTCTCCCACCTATTTTCATTTATATTCAATCCATTGCCAAATTGTGCTATTCCTCTCTATTCAACACTGTGAAAGCCATCCCTGGCCTCAGCAAAAACAAAATAAAAACTTATGCCTCGTCACTACTACAATTTTCTAATCATTGACTTTTCCTTGTTCTTCTGTATAAAGCTCTGCCAGAAATGTTTAAATATTTACTGATTGTATAATCCTAGTCTGGAAATTGTCTCAAAATCTCAAATGTTGCTGAACTATAATGTGCAACAATACCAGCCAGCATAGTTATTAATAAGCAATAGTGAGAGCTGGACTTCAAAAAGAGAGTAGTATCTTTTATTAAGACTATGAAAATCCTTTGTAAAGGCCCTGTCACACTGCCCAATGGATGCTAAATGGACACAATGGACGAGCAAAATGTTCCATCCGTTGTTATCCGCTCTCAAAAGGGGCAAAAATTTGCATAACCGGAGCGGATAACATGGACGGGGGGAGGACGCAGGGCGGATGGAAAGAGGATGCGGAACGGAAGCCCAGCGGATGGAAGCTTCCAGGGGACCTCAGCAAAGTGGACGCAGAATGGATACAGTGGATGCAGAGCAGATGCACAGTGGATGAAGCGGATGCACAGCGGATGCACAGTGGATGCACAGCGGAAGCCTAGCGGATGCCGAGCATTAATTGCATATGCGGGGAGGATGCATTGCGTCAGCCCCGCGGATATAACGGAACCAGCTCGGAAGCAGGTCACCATTCAGAGGAAAGACCTGCTTCCAGACACATCGACTGCCTTGCCTGTCCTGCCTGCATGTCTGCCTGCATGTTTGCCTGCAAGCCTTGCTGCCAGCCTCCCTGCCAGCCTTGATGTCTGCCTGCCTGCCAGCCTTGCTGCCAGCCAGTCTGCCTGCCAGCCTTGGTGCCTGTCTCCCGGCCAGCCTTCCTGCCAGCCTTGCTGCCAGCCTCCCTGCCAGCCTTGATGTCTGCCTGTCTGCCAGCCTTGCTGCCAGCCTTGCTGCCAGCCTTACTGTCTGCCTGCTTGCCAGCCTTGCTGCCAGCCAGTCTGCCTGCAAGCCTTGGTGCCAGCCTTCCTGCCAGCCTGCCTGCAAGCCTTGGTGCCTGTCTCCCTGCCAGCCTTGGTGCATGTCTCCCTGCCAGCCTTCCTGCCAGCCTTGGTGCCTGCCTGCCTGCCTCCCTGCCAGCCTTGGTGCCTGCCCGCCTGCCAGCCTTCCTGCCAGCCTTGGTGCCTGCCTCCCTGCCAGCCTTCCTGCCAGCCTTGGTTCCTGCCAGCCTCCCTGCCAGCCAGCAACCCCACAACCATGCGGAAGCACAGCAAGCCTCAGCCATCTGCTGCCAGCCCTTGCAAGAGGGACAGGGCTACCATCCCACCCCCTGGCCCTCACTCTGGTTCTGCTGGGGCTTCTGCAGAACAGGCTCGCTCTTCTAGGGCTGGGGCTTCTGCTGCTTCTGCTTCTGGAGGAACTGATGACAAGCACTCCAGCACCAGCCACCTCCACAGCACCTGCACCCTTCACCCCTGAGACTGAGTGACCAAGAGGCGTGCCAGAGACTCATTTTTGTCTTATAGCTTGTTGTTAATAAAGTCTATTTTTGATTCACACACTTGCTTCATTTCTTTTTTTTAATAAAGTCTTGCTGGAAACTTTTAGAAATGGTTTAAGCCTTTGCATGCTTGTGGGATGGGTTAAGATAGCAGTGGGATGGGCAGGGATACCTGTGAGATGGGCAGGTCTAACTTTGGGATGGGTAATAGCTGTGGGATAGATAAACCTCCAGTGCAACCATAGTGGGACTGTATGGTCCACCCTCCCAGGTGCCACACCTATGGCCCTTTATTATCAATAACAATAAAATCAATCATCCACACATGTCAACATAAACACAACTCTTTATTAAATGCCCTGTTCATTGTAGGGCCACTCAACATACATGGCCCAATCTCATCCGTGTGATGAGACAGCCTCAAGGAAGCATCCATTAAGCATCTATCATCCTGTCTTGCCACTCCACCGCTCCAGCTGGGGAGTTGCACCAGTGTTTCAGGAGGTTGCGCTGCTTCTTCCCTTCACGTGAGGCTCTGTTGGGGCCTTGCACATCCTGAGTGTCTATCAGGTTTCACCCTTGCCTCCATTCCCCAGGCTCCATGTCCCCATTGCCTTGCTGGAGGTCCACGAGCCTGTTCTGCAAGACTGGGTAGCGGGTGTGCATGAGATTGTGCAGGATGCAGCAAGCTTCCATGATCCTCCTCACGGTCTGTGGGTGATGCTGCATGGTGGTGAGAAGTATCTGGAACCTGTTGGCCAGGATGCCAAAGGCGTTCTCCACCACCCGCCTTGCCCTGGACAGCCTGTAGTTGAAGATCCTCTCTTCACGGTTGAGGTATTTGGAGGTGTAGGGCTTCATGAGGTAGGTTGTGAGGGAGAAGGCATCATCCCCCACGATGAAGTAGGGCAGATCTTGTGTGTCGTTGGGCAGGGGTTCTGGATCTGGGAAGCCCACGATGAGGTTGCATTCCAGCTCCTCCTTGAGGTGATTGGCGTTGTATACCTGGGCATCTGAAGATGAGCTGCTGCCTGAATCATCGATGTACATGAACTTGTAGTCATCATCGACCATGGCAAAGAGGATGATGCTGAAGAAGCCCTTGTAGTTGAAATAAGTGGACCCTGACTTGGCTGGTGCTTTGCAGGCCACGTGCTTGCCATCGATGGCTCCAACGGTGTGTGGGAAGTTCCACCTCTGATACCTCTGCTCTGCAACTTTCTTCCATCCTTCTTCAGTGGAGGGGCACTGGAGGAGCTCCTCCTTGTATTCTTCATTGATGGCCTGCACCACTTCTCTGACCACAATGCTGATGGTGTTGGGTGGCACCCTCCAGCCATACTGCATGCTCCTGTAGGTGGTCCCTGAGGCCAGGTGGCGCAGAGTGAGTGCCACCTTGAGCCCAAGTTCCAGGCTGGGCCGGAAGTTGGTGTTTGTCTTGGTCAACCTGGGTGTCAGCCGCTGCACAACTTCGTCAAACATGGCTGGAGGCATCCTCATGAAGTTCTGGAATGCTCGAGTGTCTTCGCTCCTGAGCTCCACCAACAGCTTGTTGTACAGTCCATCCTCTGCTCTTCTGGTGAACCATCTTCGTACCCAGACGCTTCTTGACCACCCCTTTTTCTTCCCGTAGTAGAGTTCACAGAGCCTGTAGATAACTTCGCACTGTTGAAGAATAATGGTGGCTGCCAAAAGGACCGTGTTACAATCCACGGTGGACATGACTGGATGCTGTGGAAGAGGAAGAGGCAGATGAAGGCTGCAGAGGTCCGTACCACAGGGCTGCTGTTCTGAAAGTGAGATCCAGATGTGTTGCTCCCCCTTTTTATAGGCAGTATAGGTGTCCCTTTGCATCCTCTAGGCATCCTCTAGGCATCCTCTAGACATCCTTAATATTCGAGATAGGTCCCCTCTGCGAACATTTTTTCCATTTTAAACGCTTTGTTTCCGCTTGGCATCCATTCTGCATCCATTCTTCATCTGTTCTGTGTCCGTTCTGCTTCCTCCCTGCGTCCAAGTGGATGCGAGTTGCGCGGATGCTCAGCGGATGCCTAGCGGATATAGCGGATGCGTAACGGATGCAGAATGGATGCGTAGCAGAGGCGTAGCGGATGCATAACGGACAAATTGGATACATTTTCCACACAAAAGTTTTGGGTAGCTCAAAACTTTCTGAGCGGATGAAATGTCAATAGACGGATACTGGACGGATAGAGAGGAAGCAAAACGGAGGCATTGAGTACATCGTGTTAACCAACGGATGGCAAGCTTTTTTGTCCGTTTTACATCCTCTTTGCATCCGTTGGTGCAGTGTGACAGGGGCTTAAGTTGGTTTACTATCTTCTGATCTTACACAGTCTCCTTGTTTTTAACCTTGAAAATTGTGTCTCTCCTTCTTTTCCTCTCTGCCAGATCTTAATACACATTTACCAGTATAAAAGAAGTGCCAGTAACATTTTTCCCACCACCATTTCTACTATTATTACCACAGCTTCTATTTTTATTTCTATCCCCTTTTTTGGATTATGGCAAAGATATTTATATACAAATTTTTAAAAACAAAACAATTGAAAAGACAATTCATAATTTAAAAAGCATCAGATAAAAATTCATAGTCGAGAGAAGGCAATAAGACTAGTAAAAATTTAGAAAAAATATATCAGTCTTTAAAACCACTTTAAAAGTTGCAAAGAAAGCATCTAATTAGAATTCTCTTTCCATTCTTCTTTGCTTTATTTTTTTACCTGGAATTTCTTCCCAAATGAGGAAAGTTTTCTTTTCCTGTGGTATCTTGGCTGCAAAAACCTGGCCTACCATGAGAAGGCAGCCAAATACAATTGGCTGAATCCCTTTGCTCAGTGGTGGATTCCATTTTTTAACTTCCGGTTCCGTGGGCGTGGCTTGGTGGGCATGGCAGGAGAAGGATACTGTAAAATATATATCCCAGGATTTCAGACATTTAGATCAGACAGAATTGAAGAGAAATCAGGCAAAACAAAGGGTGGAGGATTATGTGTATATATCAACAACAGCTATTCTCAGTATATAACTGTAATATATAAGTTTGTGATGAAAACTTCGAGTCTTTACACATCAACTACAAGCCATTTTACTCTCCACGTGAGTTCTCCTCATAATAGCTGTGTATATTCTTCCACAAGCCTGTGTAAATAAGGCATTATGAACTTTTGCTGATTAAATTATGGAGGCTGAAGCCAAACATCCAGGTTCCCTTCCCATCATTTTAGGAGATTTCAATCAAGCAAATTTAAGGAAAGAGCTCCCAAAATATTTCCAGAATGTAAATTGTCCCACCAGAGGCAAAAATACTTTAGACCATTGCTACACAACAGTAAAAGATGCTTATAGGTCTTTACCATGAGCAGCTGTGGGACACTCTGACCACTGCATGGTTCACCTTGTTCCTGCCTACAGACAAAGACTTAAAACCATTAAACCAACAATTAAATCAGTGAAGACTTGGTTGGGTGAGGCAAAGCTGAAACTCCAGGCCTGCCTTGATTGCACTGATTGGAATGTTTTTGAAGATGACTCTGCAGACCTAGATGAGCTCACAGATACTGTAACATCATATGTTAGCTTCTGCAAAGACTTATGTGTACCAACAAGGAACCTGCAAATATATAATAACAATAAACCTTGGTTCACAGCTAAACTTAAGCAGCTATGTTGTTTCAAAGAGGAAGCCTACAGAAAAGGTGACAAAATGCTATACAACCAGGCCAGAAACATATTAACAAGAGAAATCAGAGCATCAAAAAGAAGCTATTCTATTCTTTATAGAATTAAAGAATCAATTCTCAACAAATGAACCAGCAAACATGTGGAAAACTCTTAAAATGTCACTGGCTTCAGCAAACCTCCTTCCCAGGCAGAAGGAAATCAACAACTAGCAGATGACCTGAATCTGTTTTACTGCAGGTTTGAAAATAAACTACAGCCACCTATCTCAATAACCCACATCTCAAACACACCAACAACAGCCAAGCCTCCTACAAGTGGCCCCAATCCATTGGACTCACAACCTCTGGTGAACACACAAAAAGAAGTGCAAGGGCTATTACACAGACAGAAGCCAGGAAAACCACCAGGGCCAGACAAGATAACTCCTTCTTGCTAAAAAGTCTGTGCTGACCAATTGGTCCCCATCTTCACCTGAATCTTCAACAGATCACTAGAGATGTGCAATGTTCCTTCCTGCTTCAAACGTGCTACCATCATCCCAGTGCCAAAGAAGCCCTCCATCAAGGAACTGAATGACTACAGACCACTTGCTCTAACATCTGTAGTTATGAAAATCTTTGAAAGGCTTGTGTTTTCCCACCTGAAAACCATCATACATATGCTGTTAGATCCCATGCAGTTTGCATACCGAGCAAATAGACAGATGATGCTGTTAACATGGCTCTGCATTACATCCTATAACACCTTGAATCTCCAAATACCTATGCAAGGGTCCTCTTTGTAGACTTCAGTTCATCATTCAATACTATCATTCCAGACACTCTTCTAAGTAAATCAAACCAACTAGCAGTACCTGAACACACTTGTAAGTGGATCATTAGCTTCCTAACAGAAGCAGCAGGTGATGTTAGGCAGAATCACATCCGATACCTTTACAATCAGCACAGGGCCCCCCCAAGGCTGTGTGCTATCTCCACTTCTCTTCTCCCTATATACCAATGACTGCATCTCAAATGATCCATCTGTTAAAATACTGAAGTTTGCTGATGACACAACAGTGATTGGTCTCATTCGAGACAACAATGAATCTGCATACAGACAGGAGGTTATACAACTTGCCTCATGGTGTCACTGGAACAATCTGGAACTGAACACACTCAAAACCGTAGAAATGGTAGTAGACTTTAGAAGAAACCCTCCCATACTACCACCTCTTACAATACTAGACAACACACTATCAACAGTAGAGACCTTCAAATTTCTAGGTTCTACTATAACACATGACCTAAAATGGACACCTAACATCAAAAACATCATCAAAAAAGCACAACAAAGAATGTTCTTTCTGCGCCAACTCAGAAAGCTCAAACTGCCAAAGGAGCTGCTGATCCAGTTCTACAGAGGATTGAGTCTATCATATGCACCTCTATAACTGTATGGTTTGGTTCTGCAACCCAACAGGACAGACAGAGACTTCAGAGGATAATTAGGCCTGCATAAAAAACAATTACTACCCACCTGCCTTCAATTGAGGACCTGCATACTGCACGAATCAAAAAGAGGGCTGTGAAAATATTTACAGACCTCTCACATCCCGGACATAAACTGTTTCAACTTCTTCCTTCAAAACAACACTATAGAGCACTGCACACAGAACAACTAGACACAAGAACAGTTTTTTCCCAAAAGCCATCACTCTGCGAAAAAAATAATTCCCTCAACACTATTCAACTATTTACAAAGTGTACACTACTATTACTGTTAATCTTTTCACCACTCCTTATCACCCACCCCCTCCCACTTGACTGTTTCTTGGTATGATTTGATAGTTGATTGTAACCTATGACTATCATTAAGTGTTGTATGTTATAATTCTTGATTCTTAATGAATATACCTTTTCTTTATGTATACTGAGAGTATTTACACCAAGACAAATTTCTTGTGTGTCCAGTCACACTTGGCCAATAAAGTATTCTATTCTATTCTATCTATTCTCAAATCCTAACAGACAGGAAGTGTCAGCTGATGCTCCATTCAAGATTCAAGAAAGAAATACTTAGACTCTTTAAATTAGAGAAAAGATATCTTTTACTGAAAACGAAGTGGTAGCTTCATAAATAGTGCTTCTTCATACTAGTAGATAGATAGGTATTTTCTTCATAGGTAGCTTCTTCATATTGGTAGATAGAATTCTGAATCTGAGAAATTAGGCGCATGAATCACATATACAAAGTGATGGAAATGTTCCCACCCCCAATAGTTCAACTGAATCTTCCAATTAGAAGTTGTGAATATGATCATGTGGACATCTTCAGGTGGTGTTGAGGCCTCTGTCTGTTGACCTTGGCATATTTTGATAAAGGTTGCAGCTGCGCAGAGAAAAGAAAGCTAAGCAAGAAATAGAAACCTAAACATGAATGTTTGCTCACCCCTCCTCATTTTATACAACAGTAGAATGTAACACCTCCAGCTCGCTTCCTAGAATCACTCCCTCCTCCCCCCATTACTTATGACAGCTGAAAGATGCAAAGCGATAGTAGAAGATCTTGAAGACTGACATTCGGCCCTCCTAGGAAAAAAATGTCAGTCCTAGAAGAGAAATATATATATATATATATACAAAGATAATAATTAATCATTAGATAATTAAAATGGATACATTTTGAGGGTTTATCAGGATACTGGGTACGAAAGGCTTTGATCAGCTTAGGGGCTTTAACTTCTTTTTCGTTGACCCACTCGGCTTGGGAAGAAGGGAAATGTTTCCAAGCAACTAGATACTGGAGCTGACCCCTCCATTTGCGAGAGTCCAATATTTCTTTAACTTCAAAATGTTGTTCACCTTCAATCAGTATTGGTATGGGAGGGTCAGCCTGGATGGGTCTTAAATCAGAAATACATTCATGTTTTAACAAACTAACATGGAAGACCGGGTGAATTCGTCGAAGAGTTTTTGGTAAGTTCAGTTGGACTGCCACAGGGTTTATAATCCGTTCAATCATGAAAGGACCAACATATTTAGGACCAAGTTTCTTCAATTTTTGAGTGGTTTGTAAATATCTGGTGGACAGGAAAACTTTGTCGCCTACTTGATATGATTTCTGTGGAGATCTTTTCTTGTCTGCAAACTTCTTATGAGCTTGGTGGGCCTCATCTAATGTTTTCCGTGTTACTGGCCAGTTAAGTTGGAGTTGAGTTATCCATTCATCCAATGACGGGATGTTAGGCTTTTCACGAGGAAGTTCAGGAACGGGTACAAAATCTTGTCCCAAAGCTACTTTAAATGGAGTAAATCCTGTACTACTATGTATGGAGTTGTTACATGCCACTTCAGCAAATGGCAATAGGTCAGACCAATTGTCTTGTTGATAATTTATATAACATCTAACAGGCCCCATTGGTTTGGGGGTGGTGGGCAGAGCTTAAGCCCTGGGCGGAGCCTATCAACTTCAGGAACTAATTCCAAAAATTTGAGGTAAATTGAACCCCTCTGTCAGAGACTATGCGTTCAGGAACGCCATGTAACCTATAGATATGTGAAATAAATAGTTTAGCCAACGTCTTTGCAGATGGAATCTTGGAACAATGTATGCAATGTACTTGTTTGGAAAACAAATCGGTCACCATCCAAATAACCATGTTTCTGCTGCTTTCAGGTAGTTCTTCTATAAAGTCCATAGAGATTTTCTTCCAGGGGGCCGTTGGTCTAGCCACATTTTGTAACAACCCTGCTGTCTTACCAGGAGGTCTGTTTGCCGATGCACAAATTGGACAGCTAGCTACATAAGCTTCAATGTCCTTCTTCAAAGTAGGCCACCAGAATTGCCGCTTAACCAGGTGTAAGGTTTTCACAAATCCAAAATTGCCAGCTGCTTTAGAATCATGAGCTTGTTGTAGTATTTGGCCCCTCAGCGTCTGTGGCACATACAGCTTGGTTCCCACCCAAACCAAACCATCTCTAACCGTATAGTCATTTGAATGAGCCAGGAACCAATCATCAACTTTTAGGGCTTCTTTTAGTTGTGCGGTCAAGTCATTCGATAAATCCACTTCTTGTTTCTTCTTCTGGGCTCTAGTGATCACTGGAGTGGCTAGATGTTTGGTCGAAACAATCGGGCATATCACTTCCTGGCGAACACTATTATATTGGGGAAGTCTAGAGAGAGCATCCGCCATGAAGTTCCTCCCCCCTGGAATGTACTTCAGTGAGAAGTTGAACCACTTGAAGTCATGGGCCCAGCAAACTTGTTTAGGGGACAGCTTCCAAGGCATTTTTAGGGCCTCCAAATTTTTATGATCAGTCCATACCTCAAATGGATGTTTTGCTCCTTCCAGGAAATGTCTCCAAGTCAGTAAGGCCCAATGAACTGCAAAAGCTTCTTTTTCCCAGACGGCCCATCTTCTTTAGGTTTCAGATAGTTTACAGGAGGTATACGCGCAAGGCTGTAAGGTCCCTTTCTCATTGATTTGAAGTAACACTGCTCCAATGGCCACATCACTCGCATCGGCTTGGATCACAAAAGGAGTCTCCATGTCCGGGTGCTTTAGCACTGGTTCTACAGCAAACAGTCGTTTTAGCTTTTCAAAGGCTGCTTGGCACTCCATGGACCACTCCAACGGCTTGCTAGGCCTTGGCTTCACCTCTCCTTTAGTTTTTAAGAGATTTGTGATGGGCATTGCTATCTTAGCAAAAGCTGGGATACATTGCCGGTAAAAATTTGCAAATCCCAAGAAGCTCTGAAGTTGTTTCCTGGTGCATGGGGGAGCCCATTCCAATATGGCACTCACTTTCTCTGGATCAATTTCTATGCCCTCAGGTGAAATGCGATACCCCAAATAGTCTATTTTCTCTTAGGTATCTTCGGTAAGTTAACATTCTGTAAATACTGTTTAATTTTTTTCTCATCAATATTCTCTTGATTATATAGTTGTCCATAATAATCTCGAATAATTTCCTTTTTCTCCTTATTACCACAACAAACTTGACCTTGATCATCTATTAGTTTCAATATTTTTCTTGATTCCTTCTCCTTTCTCAGTTTATATGCTAGCCATCTACCTGGTTTATTTGCGTCTTCAAAATAATTCTGTTTAGAATTTCTAATTTTTTGTGCCAGTTCTTCTTTCTCTATTAATTCCATTTTATGCTTAATTACATCCAGTTTCAATTTAATATCTTTTTTCTGTGGTATTTTCTGTAATTCTTTTTCAAGTCTTATATATTCATCTTCCAAGGCCTTAGAGGTTTGTCTTTTTCTAATATTCTTTTTTCTTGTATAGTCTATTATCAAACCTCTTACATATGCCTTCATTGTATCCCAAACATTCTGTATTGAGGTATCTTGTTTTTTATTTTCTTTAAAAAAAAAGACCAATTCCTTCTCCATCCATTGTATAAAATCTTTCTCCTTTAAAATGGTATTGTTTAATGTCCATCTCGATCTTTTTCTTTGTCCCTTCCATTTAATTGTCATTGGACTATGATCTGCCCAAGTACTTATTTCAATATTTGTTTCTTGAATAGTAGATATTAGTTCTGTTGAGATCCAAATCATATCTAACCTGGACCATGATAAATGTCTATTAGAATAAAAAGTATATTGTTTAGTTTTAACATTTCTTTCTCTCCAAATATCTTTTAAGGTTAATTCATCTGTCATTTTAAAAAAAGATTTAGGGAGAATCTTTCTATTTTGTTTTGTTGTTGTTGTTATATAGTCCAATTTATTGTCCACAATTCCATTAAAATCTCCCATCATGATTATGTTAACATAGTCCAGTCTAATTATTTCCATATGTAGTTTTTTTATAAAACTCTTCTTGTTTATCATTCGGGGCATAAATTGCAATCAAGAGTATTTTTTTATTATTATCCATTATTTCCACCATTAATACTCTTCCATCTTCATCCGTGTAGATCAGTTTTGCTAAAATATCTTCTTTAATGTAGAGAACCACTCCTCTTTTCTTACATTGAATCAAAGAAGTAAATATTTTCCCTAATTTTGGCTGTACTAACAAATGCTCATGTTGCTTTTTAATATGAACTTCTTGTAAGCAAATTATATCAAATTTTAATTTCTCTAATTTGTGAAAAGTTTTCCTTCTTTTAACAGCTGAGTTAAGTCCATTTATATTCATTGTAATCAATTTTTTTTCTTCCATGATTATGCTTTATATTTAGGTCTAACAGCTCTCGTAGCTCTCACTTCACGTTGTTCTTTACTGTCTACCTGTCCACCTGCAACTCCTTTCTCTTTTTCAATCTCCAGTTGTTCCTCCAGAAGCTCAATTAATGAGATCTCTTTCTCTGCCACCTCTTTTTTTCTTCCAAAAAATTCTGTATAAAAAAGTTCTGCTTTTTCAATCGAGTCAATTCTATGTCTCTGCTCTTGCCACGTAAAAATTAGTCCTTCTGGTATCAGCCATCTGTAGTTCACTTCATTTTCCAGTAGCACTTTGGTCAAAAATCGATATTCTCTTCTCATCTCTCTCACTCTTCTAGGTATTTGTTTTAAAACTACAATCTCTTTGTTTTTATATTTCAATGCTTTTTCTCTTGCCACTTGTAATATTTGTGTTCTGATGGATTTTTTAGTAAATCTAATATGTACTTCCTTTGGTAGTTTATTTCTCATCGCATATCTTGTATAAACTCGGTATATCTCATCTACTCCGTCCATCATTTTTTCCTCAGTAATTTCCAGAAGATCTGCCAATATTTCTATCATTATCACAGCCAAGTTTTCTCCTTTTTCCTCTTCTCTATTTTGAAATCTAAGATAAAATTCTGATCTTTCCATCTCCCACCTCAACATCCCATTTTTTTCTTGTTCTATCACTGTTAATCTAGTGTCAATATTTCCAATCTTCTCCTCTCTTTGTTTTCCTTCTTCCTCAATTTTTTGGAATCTCTCCTCATATTTTCCCATCATTTGTTTAAAATTTTCATCAGATTTCTCTATTTTTTTGTCCATGGTATCTATTTTTATCTTAATATCTTGAATTCCTTGCATAATCATCTGTAAATTTACTTTTTCTTGTTCCTTATCTTGCTTCAACATTGTCTGAATTGAAAGTTGTCCTTCAAGTGGTGGGGAAGCAGAGGTAGAAGCAAAAACGCCGAATGATTTTGGCTTCCTGCTCATTTTAATATTTCCAAGTCTTCAAGCTCTCTTTGATTTTAAATCCAGCTGGTATAGTAACCAAATATAGTCCAAAAAATCAAAAAAAAAAAAAAAAAGAAAAAGTCCAATAGTAAAAAGCCCAAAGCCAAAAAAGAAAAAAGGAAAAAGGAAAAAGAAAGGTCTTCAGGTTCTTCTAGACCCTAATCCAATTAAAATAGATGGAAGAAGCAAAGAAAGAGAAGAAAAAAGAAAAAACTCTGAGGCTTTCCCTTTGAAATAAAAAGCAAAAATGCTAGAGTTAAAATTAACCAAAAAGGCTGGTGAGTAGGAATTTCAAAAGTATATATATATATATATATATATATGCACTGTACACTGCACTTTATTTCTTTATCCAAGGCTCTTATTATGACTGTCTTCTCCAGCAGCTTCAAAGCCAAGCCTCAAATGTTAAAATATTGATAAGAGTCCAAGAGAGCACCTGTAATAATATTTTACTGTATTCTCCCTCTATCTTATCACATTAAAATGTCCTTGAAAAGAAGTGCTTTTCTCCCCAATTCAAATAAAATATTTTCAAGCCTCTAGTTGGCAGTGTTACAGCATCTAAATACTCTTTCCCCCCCCAGCCAAAAGAAAAAATGTTTATAAAGAACTCAAACAAAAGAAAAAGATAGTCAAAGGGAGCCTCTATCCTAAAAAGAAAGTTAAAAAGATAAAAAATAAAAATCAAGTGAAAAATAAAAATATATATAAGAGAAAATTCAATCCGGTTACCTACAAAGTCACCTTAAAGTCCTCAAAGAAAATAAGAAAAAAAAAAAAACCAAGTCTCAATTTGACATCACTTAAACGCTGCTCAACCCAGGTTCAGTCAAAAGAAAAATAAAGTCACAGATTTCTTCTTTGTTCAGGATGTCCTTTCAAGTCTTAATCCATTTATAATACAAAAGAATTTCTCACCCAACCGATACATGCTCATTTAAATCCCTTTCTTTCCGGAGTTGTCCCGGCTTCAGCAGCTTTAGAGGCTGCCTTTCTGCTTCCAGCAAAAGGGCTTCTCCCGGATCAAACCAGAGATTTTGCGATATCTCTGGGATCCTGGGACTGTGCCCTTCACAATCCCCGTCTCTACGGGACGGTTTAGGTCCGTTAGAACCGACCAGAGGCAAAAATATCAGCTGAGATCTCAGAGCCCCGAGATCGCAGCTGTAACACCGAGACGTAGCTCCGCCTTCCTCCCTAGTCTATTTTCTCTTGATGGAATTCACATTTGGACAGTTTAGCATACAACTTAGCGGCTCGCAGTTTTTGTGGAACAGACCGCACTAGTTTCACATGCTCATCCAGAGTTTTCGTGTAGATAAGGATGTCATCAAGGTAAACCAGAACCCCCCTGTATAAATGTTCATGTAACACCTGATTGATCATCTGCATAAATACGGCTGGGGGCCCCTGTAGGCCAAAAGGGAGAACGTTGAATTGGAAACAACCCATTGGGCAGTTAAAAGTGGTTTTCCACTCATCCCCTTCCTTAATTCAAACTCGGTAACATGCTTCTCTCAAATCCAACTTCGTGAAAATCTTTCCCTTTGCCAGGTGAGCCAGCATGTCCTTCATCAAAGGGAGGGGGTACATGTTTTCCATGGAAATTGCATGTAAATTTCTATCGTCAATAACCAAGTGCTTGGAGCCATCTTTCTTTTCACAGAACAGCAGTGGGGCCGCTACCTAGGGCCTAGCGGGTTGGATGAAACCACATTCCAAATTTTTATCTAAAAACAACCTTAGCTCTTCTAATTCTCATGGTGTCATTGTATATAACTTTGGTTTTGGGAGCTTCACCCCAGGTAAAATCTCAATACTACAATCTGTTGACTGATGAGGAGGGAGCTCATCTGAGGCCTTTTCACTGAACACTTCCTTTAAATCCCAATATTCTTTTGGAATTTTCTCCTCCCCCTTCAAGGTTTCAGTACCTGTGGAGGCTAACTCAATCAGATTCTGAAGCTTCGGTTGAGATCACCCCTCCCCTTCTGGTCACTGATTGGTGTGTATGCGCAATGACCCCTTCTTCCAGTTAACCTGGGGGTTCCATTTCTGGAGGCAGGGTAATCCCAGTATGAACGATTGCTCCATCCCAGGGGCCACAATAAAACTCAGAGTCTCATTATGCTCTCCCATAGTCATTTCTACGGGTTCCATTATAAAGCGTGCAGGGCAGCCCCCAGCCACTGATCCATCCAATTGGCAAAAGGCAATGGGCGTTTTTAAAGATTTTAGTTTTAAACCCATTTTCTCTACTACTCCCGTGTTGATTACACACCTTGTTCACCCAGAATCTAGCAAGGCTAGCATTTCCCCTTTGCCGCCTGAAGTGGGTACCCTCAACTTCACCGGAATGGTCATAGGCCCCTCATTTGGACTTACCAGGAAGTTGTCTTCTGAGTTGTATTCGCTCTCTTCAGGGGAAGTCGGGGGTCCCAGCTTCTCTCCTGCCAGAGGAGTGACCTCTGTCACCTCTCTTGTCTTTAGCACTGCTTCGCAAGGCTTCACTGGGGGTTTTTCAGGCTTCTTCCCTCTTTTTGGCACCCCCTTTGGTTCCAGCTTGACCCTGTAGTCTGCAGCCCGGTGACCTTCCTTCCTACATTGGAAACAGGCAGAGGGTTTGGGTCTTGCCACCACCTCTCCCCTCTAGGGTTTGGGGACCTCTTGAGGGTGTGTGGGAGAAGGCTTGCTCCACCCAGAAACCCCCCCCCCAGCATCTGCTTCAGGTTAAATCAATTTCCACTTCTTCTGTCAGCAAGTACCACATCTGCAAGTCATTTGGTCCCTTCCAGCAATGCACCTCTGGTACACATCTTCGTTTAACCCATCTTTAAATGCTTCTATCAGGGCTCCCTGGGACCAGCCTCAGATATGACACGCTAGCTGTCTAAATTCTTGGGTGTAGTCAGCCACTGATCTCCACCCCTGATTTATGGTCTTCATCCTGATCCTGGCCTTTTGTTCTGCCAGTGGGTCCTCAAACCTAGCCCACAGCCCAGTCATGAACAGGTTATAATTCAGCAACTGGGGAAAAATATCATTATGCAGGGTCACCATCCACTCTGCAGCTGTTTCCACCAGAGCCCCAGTAACACATCTCACTTTGGCTGCTTCTGAGGAAAAATCCTCCCCATATTCTTCTATATAGCTCCAAACTTGGGCTAGGAAAAATCCCAAGTCTTTGGGATTTCCCCCGTACTTTACTTCTAACAGAGGCAACTTAGGAGCTCTATGCCTTCTAGGAATTACACCTCCCATTGGGGGCCCCGGGGCTGCTGCTGGCTGTTGCACTGGCTCAGGTTGATTTATGGGAGAGGGGGCAGCTCTGCTTCTTCTGGCTGGGGCTACTTCCCCTTCCCCTTCATACCTTTGTGCAGCTTGAGGTTGTCTAAATGCTTCATTGAGGAGTTTCCTGGCTTGGTCCAGTAAAAGATCTCTCTTTTCCTTCTCTTGCCATGGCTCCTCTCTTCCATGCCAGCGGGTGGTTGTGATTCCCGGGGGGGGCGGGGGTGGTCCTTCTCTGGATCCTTCCAGCCAACCCCCATCTGGGCCATCTAGGCTTCACAGCTGGATCCTCTTCCAGATTGAGCTCTGCTAGCAATTCAGCTTCCTGTACCAGCAAAGAATCTTGCCCTCCAATGGCTCCCCAATCTTCCTGGTCACTAGTTGAAGATGACATGATGTTCAGGCCCCCTCGGAAGAAATTTGGGTGTTTTTTCCAGGCGGGCTGGTTGAGTGAGATTCAGAATAATGTCAGCTGATGCTCCATTCAAGATTCAAGAAAGAAATACTTAGACTCTTTAAATTAGAGAAAAGATATATTTTACTGAAAATGAAGTGGTAGCAACCATAGAATTCTGAATCTCAGAAATTAGGCACGTGAATCACATATACAAAGTGATGGAAATGTTCCCACCCCCAATAGTTCAACTGAATCTTCCAATTAGAAGTTGTGAATATGATCATGTGGACATCTTCAGGTGGTGATGAGGCCTCTGTCCATTGACCTTGGCATATTTTGATAAGAGTTACTGCTGCGCAGAAAAAAGAAAGCTAAGCGAGAAATAGAAACCTAAACCTGAATGTATGCTCCCCCCTCCTCATTTTATACAACAGTAGAATGTAACACCTCCAGCTCGCTTCCAAGACTCACCCCCTCCTCCCCTCGTTACTTATGACAGCCGAAAGATGCAAAGCGATAGTAGAAGATCTTGAAGGCTGACAGGAAGTGGTATTTGCTGGTTCTCTGGACTGCTCAAAATTTCCGCTACTGATTCTCCAGAACTGGTCAGAACTGATTCTCCAGAACTGCTGAATATCACCTCTGCCTTTGCTGTCATCTGTGCTTGCCTAGAATTCTGCAGCTTAGATACAGTAAATTAACTCTGAGCTGTCATGGAGCCTTTGATACAACCCCTCCTTTTAAATCCCAGAAGCAATACAGTTTGTAATTGTGATCCCTCCTATTCATCATTTTGCTGTGTTTGTCTCCTTTCCTATGTTGTTTCCCATAGTTTCAAAATTTAAACTTCTATCTTGTAGAGACAGAAAACTAGGGGCTTTTGATGTTCCCTGTAAAAATCCCACCATATTATGTGGGATAAGCAATACAGTGCAATAATGCTACCAATGTGAAAATCAGAAACTTCCCATTTCAGATTGGTCTTCAACAGAAATATTTCACTGGCTGACATCTCAAGGCCATAGGAGGCAACAGGACACATGGTTCAACAAGTTGTATTGCAGAGAATAGGTTCATTTTCTTGATTAAAATCATCAACTGAAGACATGACACAGAGCTTATAGGGAAACTCCATCTTCTGTCATTAGCACTGATGGTGAAGTCTCATGTGCCCATTAGTCTTATTAATGGGAACTAAGACAATGGCCTTTTTTGACCATGGGACAAATATTCAGCATTGTTGACCTCTTTCATGGGCTGTTGCTTCAGTATTGATTTCCTATAGCCTTTTTGACATGCAGCATAACAGTACAACTAAGATAGCATGACAAATTGGGGTATATGCAACAGGAAAGGAAAATTATGTTTCTTTACAACAGGGGAAGATTTTGTGGAACAGACATTTGAAAAAGTATACACTGATGGATTTTACTAATAGTAAATCAGCTAGCCCAGAAATGTCTATTTCAGTTTTCTAATGACTCAGAAGAAAGTTCTTCCAGTCTTAATGCTTAACAATTTTGGACTACAGATCCTGAGATCTGGACCTTTTATCTATGTTTTGACCTTAGGTTACTAATCTTCCATGACTTAAATTGGGATATGTAACTCAATATGAATTTTTCTGCTGAAGTAACCTTCTTAATAGGGTAGCATTACTATATGAAGGAATTTATTTGTGGTTTTAAAAGTACATAGATGATTTTGCAATATTTCTACCATCTTTCACAATTTATAGCTATTGCTATATATAGAGAAACATTTTTAAAAATGCAAATCACTTTTCTTTCATTCTTTGAATTACTTTCTCTAATGCTAGATGCTTCATACAAATTTTCCTGATGTAAGCCCTTTTTCAAATTGCATACAATTTCCACCAGCACACTTTCTTTTTCAGATGGGAAAGAGAAGGATAAAGTCCTTGTGGGAGCAAATTCTTTAATAGAAACTCTGGTATTTTTTAATATCTGTATACCAAATACACAAATTCATAAATGCAAGAGAGAGAAATACCAGAGTAAAGGAGCGAGATAAGCATTACTAGGTTTAATCAACATTCAGATAAGAATTCTGTAAAGCATAGATTACAGATTTTAGCCATGATGGTGGCTGGGATATCAAAAGAGGCTTACATATGCATACACCATATTCACCTACTACTGAATCATTATGGAGAGGAAATGGGTTATCTGCGCTCCCTTCGCAGTGATTCTGTATCAAAATGATGCTATTATTATCAATGGATAATAATATTTCTTCCTTTGGAAGAAATCTTTACTTCCTATGGTCCTGCTCCAGAATTTCCCTTCCCATTGTCATTAGTAATAGAGGAAGCAGTAATCTGTTCCTGATACAAAACAACATGCTGATTAGTAGAGGGGTGAAATATGAACCTGTAGGCAATGAAACTCCATTGCAGGACACACAAGTCTCCCTGAAATCAAAATAACTCATTTTCTTCAGCAACTTATTGTTGCATTTGTCTGTTTCCTATATAGGTAGCCCTTGATTTTCCATCACAATTAGGACATAAATTTCAGTTGTTGAGTAAAGCTCTCATTAAGCAAGATGTCACATGACTGTTTCACTCAAAGGCTGCACTCTTGTCTGTGATTGCTAAGTGATGATGTGGTTGTTAAGTAGACAGAATCTTAAGGCTAGGTCACATCGGCCGACGGATGCAAAACATATGTAAAAAGGACAGAGCGGACGAGCAAATTTTCCATCCGTTGTTATCCGCTCTCAAAAGTGCCCCAAATTTGCATAAAGAGAATGGACAACAACGGAAAGGAATGGACATGGGGAGGATGTAGCGAGGATGTTAAGCGGATGCTCAACGGAAGCCTAGCAGATGGAAGTGGATGGAAGCGGATGACACATCCGCAGGGCTTCTGTGGGAGAACAGCGAAGCAGACGTGCAGCGGAAGGAGCGGATGCCGAGCTGATGCGTAGCAGATGCATCACGGACGCCTAGCAGATGCCTAGTGGATGCAAAGCATTCACTGCGCATGCGGGGAGGATGCATTGCGTCAGCCCCGCGGATATAAAGGGAAGCAGCTCACAAGCAGGTCACCATTCAGAGGAAAGACCTGCTGCCAGACACATCTTCAGCCAACAACCATGGGCAAGAAGAGGAAGCCTGTGCCTACTCCTGCCAGCCCTGGCAAGAAGGACAGGACCACCATCCCATCCCTGGAGCTGACTCTGCTTCTCCTGGGGCTTCTGCTGCTGGTGCTGCTGTTTCTGCTGCTGGTGCTGACTCTGCTGGTGCTGGTGCTTCTGCTGGTGCTGACTCTGCTGGTGCTGGTGCTTCTGCTGGTGCTGACTCTGCTGGTGCTGCTCCTGGTGCTGGTGCTTCTGCTGGTGCTGACTCTGCTGGTGCTGCTGCTGGTGCTGCTGGTCCTGCTGGTGCTGGTGGTGCTGGTGCTTCTGCTGGTGCTACTGCTGCTGCTGGTGGTGTGGTGGACCAGCCCCTAGAACCTCAAAGCCCTGCTGATGAGGGCCCAGAAGGCCCTGCCAGAGGGAGGAAGAGGCATTTGCGAGAAAAAGGGGAGAGGAGACAGTACTCCATTGCAGAGGAACATGAGGAGGAGGTGCTCGAATGGCTGAGGGAGAACGAGTACCTCTGGCAGAAGGGACACAGGCTCTATCGAGACACCAAGTGGAAGCAGGCGGCTTGGAGAGAGAAGGCGGGGAGCCTGGGCTACACTTTGGATGTCCTCCTGGGGTGGTGGAAGCACATGCACACCTGGTACGGGAAGCTGCACCTGAAGTCTGGCCAGGCCGTGGTCAAGCTCACTGACCGGGAGACCTATGTCATGGCAAAGTGCAGCTTCTTGGAGGGTGAGATCCACCACTGAGGAGCAGCCCCTCTGTCAACCCTCTCTCTCAGGCAGCCCACAGAGAGCCAGTCCTCTTCTGGCCAAGAGTCAGCTCCTGTGTCCAGGCAGGTATCTTTGGAGCGCCCCATAATGGAGACCCCCCCAACAGCTGCACTCCCCATGCCGGAGCACATGGAGGATCCCCTGATGCAGATGGAGCAAGAAGAAGCCGCTGTCACCAGAGACCAACCCACCCCCACCCCAGCTCCACATCCACAGAAAGCAGGCAGAGAGGCAGACCGGAGGGGCAGAGCCACACTGTCCTCTTGGAGTTCAGGGACACCATCAAGAGCAGCTTAGATCTCCTCTCTCAGCTGGTACACTTCGACATACCATCCTCTAACAGAAAGCCCTTCCTCACCTACGTGAACCAGACCCTCATGGAAATGCCTGAAGCCCAGTACCAGGTGATCAAGGAGAGGATCACAGGTCTTCTGCACCACCCTCCAGGCCCAGCTGAACCTGCTCTGACCCACTTCAGGTCTGCTCCTCCACCCCAGGTGATGTCACAGCCCTTCCAAGGCTTTCAACAGCCCCTCACCTTCCAAGGCTACGGCTACATGGAGTTCCAGCAGCACAGGCAGCCCTTCCCAGTCCAGGCAAAGGTACATCGCACACCACAGGTGCCACCAATGCCACCCATGGCACAGATGCCACAGACGCCACAGATGCCACCGATGCCACAGATGCCACCGACACCTCACCTCGCTCAGCTGCAGACCAGACAGTCCCACTACACTCCTCCTTCCTCCACCCCACAGCCAAGCCCGGCCTCAGAACAGCTGTCATCGGTCTTGGGACTGACATCCCATGTCCTGGAGGAAGGGCCTCTCAACATCACGGAACTGAGCCAGCTCTCTGAGAGCTTCCTGCACACACCATCCCCTGTTGTCCTCTCGGGGCCAGGCACCCTAATGGTGCCTCAGACCAGGGTGACTGAGAAGAGTGCCAGAGACTGGGTTGTTACCTGTTGACTTTATCTTTGCTTGGAACACTTTTCTTGGTTCATTTTGCTTTTTTAATAAAGTCCTACAGTTCTTATTAATAAAGGTTATCTTTGCTTCACACACTTGGTTCAGTTCTTTTACTTAATAAAGTCTTGGTGGAAACTTTTAGAAATGGTTTAAGCCTTTGCATGCTTGTGGGATGGGTAATAGCTGTGGGATGGGTAAAAGCTGTGGGATAGATAAGGCTCCAGTGCAAGCATAATGGGACTGTATGGTCCACCCTCCCAGGTGCCACACCTATGGCCCTTTATTATCAATAACAATTTAATCATTCATCAACACATTTCAACATAAACACAACTCTTTATTAAATGCCCTGTTCATTGTAGGGCCACTCAACATACATAGCACAATCTCATCAGTGTGATGAGACAGGCTGAAGAAGCATCCATTAAGCATCTACCATCCTGTCTTGCCACTCCACTGCTCCAGCTGGGGAGTTGCACCAGTGTTTCAGGAGGTTGTGTTGCTTCTTCCCTTCACGTGAAACTCTGTTGGGGCCTGGCACATCCACAGTGTCTATCAGGTATCATCCTTGCCTCCATTCACCAGGCTCCATGTCCCCATTGCCTTGTTGGTGGTCCACGAGCCTGTTCTGCAACACTGGGTAGCGGGTGCACATGAGATTGTGCAGGATGCAGCAAGCTTCCACGATCCTCCTCATGGTCTCTGGGCAATGCTGCATAGTGGTGAGAAGTACCTGGAACCTGTTGGCCAGGATGCCAAAGACATTCTTCACCACCTGTCTTGCCCTGGACAGCCTGTAGTTGAAGATCCTCTCTTCATGGGTGAGGCATCTGGAAGTGTAGGGCTTCATGACATAGGTTCTGAGGGAGAAGGCGTCATCCCACACAATGAAGTAGGGCAGATCTTGTGTGTCGTTGGGCAGGGGGTCTGGATCTGGGAAGCCCATGATGAGGTTGCGTTCCAGACCCTCCTTGAGGTCACTGGCGTTGTATACCTGGGCATCTGAAGCTGACCCGTTGCCTGAAGCATTGATGTACATGAACTTGTAGTCAGCATCAAGCATGTCAAAGAGGATGATGCTGAAGAAGCCCTTGTAGTTGTGATAAGTGGACCCTGAGTTAGCTGGAGCTTTGCAGGCCATGTGCTTCCTATCTATGGCTCCAATGGTGTAGGGGAAGTTCCACTTCTGATACCACTGCTCTGCAACTTTCCTCCAGCCTTCTTCAGTGGTGGGGCACTGGAGGAGTTCCTCCAGATATTCTTCGATGATGGCCTGCACCACTTCTCTGACCACAATGCTGATGGTGTTGTGTGGCACCTTCCAGGCGTACTGCATGTTCCTATATGTGGTCCCGGAGGCCAGGTGGCACAGAGTCAGTGCTACCTTCAGTCCAGGGTCCAGGCTGGGCCGGAAGTTGGTGTTTGCCTTGGTCAACTTGGCTCTCAGCCACTCCACAACTTCATCAAATATGGCTGGTGGCATCCTCATGAAGTGCTGGAATGCACAAGTGTCTTCGTTCCTCAGCTCCACCATCAGCTTGTCATACAGTCCGTATTCGGCTCTTCTCGCGATCCATCTTCGGACCCACACACTTCTTGGATGCTTCCTTTTCCTTGCGTAGAACAGGTGAAAGAGCCTGAAGAGGGCTTCACACTGTTATAGAATGATGGCGGCTACCAAAATGACGACCCATGGTGTGCGACGATCCATGGTGGAGATTACTGGATGCTGTGGAAGAGCAAGAGCAAGGGCAAAGATGAAGAGGTCTGCACACCAGGGTTGCTGGACTCAAAGTGAGATCCAGGTGATTTCCTCCCCCTTTTTATGGGAAATATCGGTTTTCCGCTAGGTGTCCTTCTGCATCCTCTAGATATCCTCCAGACATCCTAAATATCCAAGATACGTCCCCTATATGAACATTTTTTCCGTTTTAATGCTTTATATGCGAGCTGCATCCGCTTACATCCTTTCTATGTCCGTGCTATTAACGCTGCAGGGACATTCCGCGTCTGTTTCGCTTCCTCCCTCTTTCCGTTTTCCGCTGGAGCGGATGCGAGTTGCGTGGATGCGCAGTGGATGCCAAGCGGATACAGCGGTTACAGTGTTACAGATGTAGAACGTTTGTTCCCCGTAGGTGTTGCAGATGTAGAACAGACGCAGCGGAAAGTTCATCCACTCAAAAAGTTTTGTGCAGCTCAAAACTTTTTGAGCGGATGAAATCTCAGTAGACGGATGCTGGACGGATAGAACGTATGAATCACGCATGCAGTGAGTACAGAACGGATGCATCGCGTTAACCAACAGATGGCAAGCGTTTTTCTCCATTTTACATCCTCTTTCCCTCCGTTGGTGCAGTGTGAAATGGGCTTTAGGTAAGGATCACCCACAGTGCCTCACGGGTGGGTAGGAGAGTCCTGGAAGGCCGAAGCACAAGTTGTGTGAGTACTGAAATATGGTACAAAGCCACAGAGGCCCATGGAATCTTCATCATTTACCTGGCTCACCAGCTCAAACAAAGCTTGACACGTGGTTTTGCCTCATTGATCATGTGGTTTTGCCAGTGTAAGCAAAGTATATTTTCTCCAAATTTTGATTTAATACATTTGAATGGGCAAATGAATAGGAGGCTCAGGTCACTAGTAAGTTTGCTATACCCAGAAATTGCTCTCAATGTTTTATGTTGCTTTCAGTGTTTTGTATATTGATTTATACATTAATATCTTATGAATGTGGGTAACCCAAGATGGGTTACCTGTAAAGTTCAAATAAAGGGGGAAAATGACCCTAATTAACAAGAATCAAGTTTGTGCAAATTAGAACAACAGAGTAAAATCCAGGGCAGTATGTATGGTTTTCCATTTAAATCATAGCATCAAAGTGATGCTATGTAAATAAAATGCATTTTATTTCTCTCTTACTAAAATATATTTATTTTATATGTTTGTGTCACTTGTTGGGAAAAGAAAAGCTATATATTTAAAGTAAAAAGAATAACATGGACATTTGAAATTATACTCATAGTTCCAGATGCTTTAACCTCCAGAAAGGATATTGTGGAAAGCAACAGCAGCCCCAGTAGGCTACATCCTACCTGTGCTGGTGTTGAGTATAAAATTCTCTGCTTCTGCTGATACCATCTGTTGCCTTCTGGTTAATTATTTTGGAGAAACCGATCCTGGATTTTTGTTCCATGATTTAACTCCAACTCTGTCCAGAAATTTTAGTATGGATAACTTTTACTGTAATCTGGCACATATAGGATATTAATATTATTGCCAGATAAACATATTTGGGTAATGTTTGTCATACAAGGTGGCTAACAGAAATACTGGATGGAGTACTGGAATCCTTTCCAGTTGTTTTCATAGACCCAGCCAATATCACTCCTCTTTTCTGATAAATAGATGGTCTATTTGTAATAGAATATGGGACTTTGCAGTTAGAAAGGCAAATATGTACAATTGTCTGAAATTTATAAATTTAAAGTGTTTACAAGCAGTAACCAGTTGAAATCAGTAAACAAAAGGAGATATAGATTTTTCTCTTTCTTATACACAGGAGAAAATGGCCTGAGCCTTCAACCATTATTGGCTCATGGGGTATGTTCATAACTGAGCTTAGTCTGACAATGGTCAGACCATTTGAATGAAGCCTTGTGTTGAGCACATAGCTATGCCAAGACAGATTGTGGTGTGTGCTACTTTCTGATGTAGAGAAACCACATTCTACATGGTATGGCTTGGTGAGACTGCTTGGTCTGCTTAGTCAGTATTGGGATCTCAGATAGGCCCTAAAAAAGACCTAAATACATACATATACACAAAAAATATATACTTCAAGTGATGTATTGCTTTTTCTTATCAGTTCTGAATCATGAGAAAACCTACCCCAAATATTTTAAAGTACACCCATGTAGAAAATGGGGAAGAAATTTGGATTTGATCAATTTGCCACTTGTTTTCTTTAATTCTTATGATTTCCTAAAGTCTCTTAAAGGTTCAGAAATCCATTGATGGAGTCAATGACCATCAATTTTACTCTTATCAAGTGTTTGTGTTTGATTAGGCCAATCTTCAGAGCTAGAATCTGAACAAAATTTATATATTGTTAAAGTTGTCCTTTTGTTTGTAGCTTTCAAGTGGACAAACTGATGCATCATAGGGCAACAATTTTTGAACCAAAGTACCACAAATGGCCCAACTCAAAGAATGCTTCCAGAAACTAAGATTCATTACTTCCATGAAATTGAAATTTCAAGAACCATTTGTATCTGCAGTTATGGCCATTGCAGCATTGCTGCCATTAGCTTCAGTCTTGTGATCATGATTTCTGAATGTGTTTCCTAGAAATCCATAGGCAAAGAAAGATAGGAGGGACATATCTCATCATCTTTCCTGTCTCCATCTTGGCCCTGTGATTAGTTGGTTGGCAGCATGGCCCAAAGAGTGAGTGGGAATTACCTGCTTTGGAACCAAGGTTGAATTCTGAAATCTCTTAATAACAGTGGACAACAAGAGAAGGACGAGGAAGAGGTTGCTCCCTAACTTGGATGCTTGCTGGTAATATAGGGCTGGTTGGAGGCTCTAGCAGTCAACAAGTGAGCTCTCCTGCTCCCTGGAGGGACAGGACCCATAGAGACTCATAAGAAAAGGAGTGGGAGGCAGTTTTCCTTGCAGTGCCTGAGTCCCTTTGTTCCCTTTCCACCAGCAAAGTGGCAGGCAGTTCTGTAGATCAACTGAGAAGAAGAAGGAGGAGGCTACACTGGGTTGAGGTCCTTAAGGGATGGGAAATGTGTCAGATTATATTATATGTGGAAAGAATGATCCAACATGTCATGGGTTGTCCAGTGATTACTTTCCTATCCACTGTATAAGTCAGCTGCATTCCTTCCCATCGGGGTATCTGGCAAAAATCAGTTGCATACCTGAAAATTAATTGCCGGATGATGGAACAACGAATGATCCTGCTATTATAATCAGCAAGGTCATATTCCCTGTGGTCTGCTAATCTACTGAGAGTTTCAAAAAGAATTATTGTGTTTCAGTTTGAATCATGCCATTGTATAATTTTGTTTTCTTATCTGCACATGGCTATGCCAAGCTAATTGCAGATGTTTTTTTCAAAAAGCCAGTAACTATTAGCAATGGTGACTCACTGGGGATGCTGTACTGCAGGCTAACTCACTGCTTACTGCCAGCAGTTCGATTCTGACCAGCTCAAGATTGACTCAGCCTTCCATCCTTCCAAGGTTGGTAAAATGGGGAACCAGATTGTTGGGGGCAATATGCTGACTCTGTAAACTGCTTAAAGAGGATTGTGAAGTACTATGAAGTGATATATAAGTCTAAGTGCTATTGCTATTGCTGTCTCACTGAGAAGCACTATGGTTGATAACTTCATTATATCAGAAAGCAGGCCTTTGTTTGAAGACCTGCTTTCTGACAAACTGAAGATAAGATCCAAAAGCTTTCTGATGCACTTAAAGATCTGAAAGCTTTTTTTATAGTCTGGGCAATATTGAAGGACTTGTCATGTTGCATCAGAAGTGGAGCTTTTTTTGCCCAAGGTTGTGATGACAATTTATTGATAAGGGACTTGCTGTATCACAGGTGGAATTGGAGATATTGGTAGGACATGGAAGTAGCAATATACCTGCCAAAGACCCTGAGATGTCTGAAAGAGGATACCTTTCTTATATTTCTTGACAAACAGATGCTTTGAAGCAAGACAGAAATTCTACCCGAATCTTTCCACTTCTGGTTTGCAAGGCTTCGGCGGCGGCAGGAATCCGCGATCGTGCACGATTCCTGCTGCGCTCACCGCTGGAGTGCCCCCGATCCAGCTGGATTTGGGGGCTATAGTTACCCCATAGTAACTGAAAATAGGGGAGACCCAGCAGGGGTCCGGGGGAATTCAACCCCCCTCCTCAGCTGGCTCAACTCCCTTTTCCGAAAGCGGTGAAGTGGCTATCAACAATGGCCGCCACAACGAAGCTTTCATCGGGATAAGAATGAGCAGGAGGAAGCTGAGAAAGTGAAAGTTTTTGGCTAACCAGGATGACAAGTAACATTTAAATACCTTGGAATTTAAGTTTTATTAAAGATACATTGTTCCCAACGAAGACGGAAGAAGCGGTGAATGAAAGTAAAATGGGAAAGTTTGTTTTTTCTCACACTCCTTCCTTACAGTGATAGCAAATGAATAGAGAAATCAGAAAAACCCATTTTGGCATCAGCAGATAATTAAATTGAAAATTGAAGCCAAGGGGACAATAAAGATTTCTGAGCATTGAAAAAAATATTTTTTTTTTGTTATAAGTGGGAAGGGAGAGGAAAAGAATTAATATTAAGATTTTCTTGGAGGAGGCTGCTTGGAATTTATAAGACAGAGCAAAACTGTAACAAAACTTCTAAAAGATATATTTTAATTGGAGTTTTATAACTGAACTATAACCCCAGGAAGAGGAAGTATAAAAAGAAGAAAGTAAATGAAACAGACTGCGTGTTTTTGGATTGCTTGGTGACTTTGGGACTTTTGGAAATTATTATTTGAAAGACTAAAAACATTTGGGTTGTCTAAAAAATCTTTTCACAATGGCACTACTTGTTGATGAACTGAAAATTGAATTTAAAAAGCTAAAAGAAGAGGAACAAGAAGGGAAGGGCTCTTTTGGATCTTTTTTCCATTTTTTTAGAAATGGCGATTTATACCTACCAGAAACTACAAGAACAAGAAGATTGAGATGAAGAAGAAGCCATCTTTAATGAACAAACAACTTTAGTTGGGGAAGAAAAAGGAAAGAAGGGAAAGAGAATGGAGAATTTAAGACTTAAAAAAACAACCAAAAAAGGGAAAAATAAGGTGAAAAATTGATACAGTGTCAGAAAGCAACAGAAAAGAGAAATACAGAAGAAGGTGGAGATTAAGAAGGTGGAGATTAAGAGGCAAGGGGGTAAAAAGACAGGATTGGAGAAGAAAGGAAGAGAAAAAGGGAAGAGAAGTTACAAAGGTTTAAAACAAGATATAAAGAAACAAGATCTATTTAGAGATAGTGGGTAAAAATATGATTAAAAAAGAGATTCTGCAAAGTACATAAGATTGTATTGTTGTATTTATATTTGAAATAATATTAGAAAACTGGATTTAATAATGGAGCTTAATTTGCTATAGATTATTGTTTTAATTATATTACAAATTTATCATTCTTATTTTATAATATAGTATGTAGCTTTAGAATGTACTAAGCAGAATCAGAATGAAAAGTATATATTATTTTAAGTGTTAAATTTAGGGGAAAGATTTAAATGCATCATACTTCAACCAGTGATTACAGGAGAAATTTTGTGTTAATGAGAAAAGATAATAGAAAATTGAAATAGAACAGACAAAAGATATACGCATAATGATTTAAATTGAGATTAAATAAATAAAATAGAATTAAGAGAGTGAAAAGAGGGGAGAAGCTATATAGAAAATGTCGAATGGTAAATAAGATATGAAATGGGATAAAAAGTGAGCATGAATTCAAATTTATGTCTGTACAAAAAGATGTAACCCGGGACTAAGCCGCTTTCCAAAAAGAAGTTTTATATTTTTATATTTTGTGTTTTGTTTGTGTATGTTTGTTTTTTGAAAACTAATAAAAAATTTTAAAAAGAAAAAAAAATTCTACCCTAATCTTTCCAAATTTAAGGATTGAGGAATTCGGGTTTAGATTAGACAAGAGATGCAGGTAAGTGCAGGGTGCGCACAGAGGCTTTGGGAGGGTAAAAAATGGGCCTCCCAGGAGTTTGGGAAGGCCAGAAACGGGCCAGAGAGCCTCTGGAGCCCAGGGAGGGCAAAAATGCCCCCCCATAGTTCAGGAAGCCAATAGGCCATGCCCACCATGGCCACACCCACCTAGCAACCGGGCAGAGAACCTGTTGCTAAAATTTTTGAAGCCCACCCCTGATCATATATTCTGCACTGTGTTCAAACACACATAAATATTTGTGATAGCCGTGAACCCTTAAGGTCTACTAATACTTAAGAAAGCTTCCACTTCCATTTGAGTCTTTTTTTTAAACACAGAGAGGACATAAACAGGGAAAGTGCTCTCTTATCCTTTATCTGTAACAGGAGAATATCTTGGTCTTGTCTGACTTCTTTTCTCTTTCTTTGAGAAGAGTTAAATAAATAAACAAGTTAAGCCCATGTCACACTGCCCAATGGATGCAAAAAGGACACAATGGACGAGCAAAATGTTCCATCCGTTGTTATCCGCTCTCAAAAGGGGCAAAAATTTGCATAAGCAGAGTGGATAACACGGAAAGGAACGGACGCAGAGCGGATGTATAGAGGATGTATAGAGGATGCAGAGCGGATGTATAGAGGATGCGTAGAGGATGTGTAGAGGATGCAGAGTGGATGTGTAGAGGATGCAGAGCGGATGTGTAGAGGATGCGAAGAGGATGCAGAGCGGATGCATAGAGGATGTAGAGCAGATGCAGAGCAGATGCAGAGCAGATGCAGAGCAGATGAGCTGCATCTGCTTTCATCCTTTCTCCATTCGTGCTACTAACGCTGCGCGTCCATTCTGCTTCCTCCCTTTGTCCATTTACCGCTGGAATGGATCTTAGTTGTGCGGATGCACAGCAGATGCCTAGAGGATATAGCAGGTGCGTAATGGATGCAGAACGGATGTCCCCTGTATGCCTAGAGGATGCAGAATGGATGCATTGGATACATTTTCCGCGCAAAAGTTTTAGGCAGCCCAAAACTTTCTGAGTGGATGAAACGTCAATAAACGGATGCTGGACGGATAGAGAGGAAGCAAAACGGAGGCAGTGAGTACATCGCGTTAACCAACAGATGGCAAGCTTTTTTGTCCGTTTTACATCCCCTTTGCATCCGTTGGTGCAGTGTGACATGGGCTTTAAATGTTTGGTGTTTGAATTTTTATTCCTGTTATTGGATGTGATTCACAAAATAATTTCTTTATCATCCAAGACCAATTTCCCCTACTTTGAATCCTAGAAGATTGTTTCAGCTTTTTTCCATATTGCAGAATTTTGTTTCAAACTTTTTCTGTGGCTTATGACCACAGGATCAAGGAGGAAAACTCGGGAGATTTCTGTAATAAAATGTACATAGAAATGTCAGTGTTTTGTTATTTGATCCAGTATGTCTGATTATAAATCGAAAAGAAATATCTGTCCCTGGGACATGGAGCATCCATTAGACCTTAAAAGGCATTGTGTGCAGCTTGAAATGATCAGAAAAGCAAAATGGATGCCAGTCTCTGAAAAGATAAAATGTTCTGAAAGTGTCAGCCACCATATTTGTAATATAGCCATACTTTGTAGCTTGTAGGGTCATGTGGAAGAGAATACCATGATTTAAAAAAAAATGTTTTTTAAAAATATAATATTGCTATCTTCAAGGAACTAAGTCCCAAACTATGTCTTACTGAAGTTCATGCCCAAGTTTTGGTAAATCTGTAGCTTATTTCTTGGAAGCCTGCTGCCAGCAGTTCATCCCTCATTCTTTTTCCACCCCTATTTCAGGATGAACTCTGATTAATTTGGGAGCATTAAAAGTGAACTGAGAAACATAATCCTATCCTATTGCTTGGATCTAATTCTCTTCCTATCTTGATATTACTTAGCTGCCTCTGGCCCTATGTTAGCATTCTTGTGAGTATATTAAAAAAAAACAGACAGAAAATTAATATAAGAATGCCCATTAACTATTTCTGTCACACAATAGTAATATATAGAATAGTAATATATAGTTGGTGATGCTAAGACACATCTTACGATAGATAGATAGATAGATAGATAGATAGATAGATAGATAGATAGATAGATAGATAGATAGATAGAAAGATAGATAGATAGATAGATAGATAGATAGATAGATAGATAGATAGA
>BLBF01000020.1:55534739-55553098 GCA_015471245.1 Laticauda colubrina | reverse complement strand
GCATTGATATACAATTGCAAACACATAAATGATACATAGTTACAACACAACTCTTCTACCAATGAGGCATCAGCATTCACCATGTTCCTCATGTTGTCCTTATAGTTAGTTAGATGCTTTAGTCCCTGCCACACTTGCTTCAGGTTGTTATCTGTTAGGTGGTTCTTCACTTATATTTGTATTGTTGTTTTGCCATCTTAATGCCTCTTCTCAGGTTTGCCCTGACCTCTATATATATATCCCTGTCCCCTGCCTTAAAGGCAGAATCCCAGGCTCTCAGAAGTATCCGTAGCTCAGCAATCATCCAGGGTTTACAATTCCCAGAGACTCTGATGCACTTGTCTATTGTTACACTGTCAATGCACACTTTAATGTAAGAGAGTACAGCATCAGTGTATTCATCCAGGTCTTGATGTACAAAAAATACACTCTACTCAGTGGTTTCAAAACAGTCCTGCAACTGACTAAGAGCACCCTCTGGCCAGATTTTAACCATTTTCATGACTGGCTGAGTTCTTTTCCTGAGAGGGACATATTTTGGGCATGACAGAAGTGAAAGAAGGAGTTTTTACTTGTGTTCACTTGAATAAAAAGCCTCTGCAGAAATCAGAATTGCACAGAATATCCAATCACATGTAGATTATTTTCCCTATTAGGGACAAGCAACGAAAAGGAGCACTGTGAATTTTATGTTCATCTTTGAAACTTAGTTACAGAAATATTGCTTGAAATTTTATATGAAAAGCATTAGATAGTGTTTGAATTCTTCATGCTGAAATTTATTTATTTATTTATTCAATTTCTACAGCAGCCCATCTTAATAAATGACTCATGGTGGCTCAAAATTAAATATATATATACTATGATTAAAGCATTAAAACATTTTAAAACAATAAAAGCAATAAAAAATCCAAATTAATATACACAGCAGCCAAGATCCTTGGCTTATTAACCATAAAGCCAGAAAATAGTCCCTTGACACATTCAGTGCCACATGCTTGGGAAAATAATCAGGTTTTTAGAGCCTTTTGAAAGGCTAAAGGGGTTAGAATGTTAGATGATGGAAAACTATTCAATACCACTGACAATACTACCGTCCTTCAAAGCAACATTGATTATGTGTCTTAGTAGTCAAACAGTTGGCAATTCCAAATCTCGACCAACAAATCCTCTGTCCTACACATTGGTAAAAATACAATTTGGTACACCAAATACAAGCTAGGCAGATATGACCTCTTTGATAACCCTCACTCTGTCAAGGACCTTGGAGTACTCATATCAAACCACCAAAGCACCAGAACTCACTGCAACAACATTACCAAAAAAGCATTAAGAGTTGTAAATCTAATCTTACAAAGCTTCTCAACTAGTCATACTGAGTTACTAACTAGGGCATACAAAACCTTTGCTAGACCAATACTCAAATACAGCTCAGCTATCTGGAATCCACACTGTACATTGAACATTAATATTTTTGAGTCAGTCCAGAAGTATTTCATGAGAAGAGCACTACATTCCTCTGCTCACAACAAAATACCCTACACCACCAGGCTTGAGATTTTGGGCTTGGACAAGCTAGAATTACACCACCTACGGTTGGACTTTAGCGTAGTACACAAAATTATCTGCTACAATGTCCTACCAATCAATGACTACTTCAACTTCAACTGCAACAACACAAGAGCACACAACAGATATAAACTCAACGTAAATGCTCCAAACTTGAGTGCAGAAAGTATGTCTTCAGCAACAGAGTGGTCAATGCCTGGAATGCACTACCTGACTCTGTTGTCACATCCTCTAACCCAGTGGTCCCCAACCTTTTTTGTACCAGGGACTAGTTTCATGCAGAAACACTTCTTCAAGGACCGGCAAAATAAATTCTTCCCCAATAGTAAAGGGCTTCTTTACTATTTCTTTACTAAAAACATATTTTTATATGTATTTTAATCATGATTATTCATTCTTCACGGCCCGGTCCAGGCCATCATCAAAATGATCCACGGATCGGTCCCGGTCCCGGTCCTGGTGGTTGGGGATCCCTGCTCTAACCCTCCACTCCTTTACCCTTAAACTATCAACTTCACCCATTCCTAAGAGGTATGTAAGGGACGTGCATAAGTGTACAATTGTGCCTACTGTCCCTGTCCTATTGTCCCATTTATTCAAACCTATTTCCTGTATTCTTACTCATGTTTATACTTATTTATACTTGTTTATACATATACTATTATCTTAAAAGATATTGTCTAAATAAACAAATAAATAAACAAACAAATAAATAAATAGAATCATTTTAATCTCTGGGGGGAGAATACTGCCCAATCTGCTAGATCAAATTGAATAGGTATGGACACTGGGAAAAAAGATGTTACTTCAGGTGAGCCATGTAAGGTTTAAGGGTGACAACCATCACCTTGAATTACATCTGTAAACATACCGATAACTAATGCATCTCATACAGTAGTGGTGTTACTTGTGCCATATACCTGCCATCATTTACTACCTGCATAGCTGCATTCTGCATCAGTTGAAGTTTCTGAATGCTCCTCAGGGGTAGCCACATGTAGTGCATGTTGTAGTAGTTTAAAATAGAGGTTACAAGAGCGTGGTCTGGTCCAGGAATGAGTACTATCACCCAAAGGTGTGCAAAAGCTCTCCTTGCCACAGCTACCCCATGCTCTTTGAGCAGAAACTGTGAGTTTAGGATGACCCTGAGATTGTGCACTGATTTGCCTGGGATGTTTCTTTATTCTTCATAAATAAGTTCCACTGATAATTTAATATTTTTCTTGTTGTTTCTTGTGGTTTATTTTTTTTCTTTCTCAGTGTATGCCTTTTATCAGTAATTCTAAGTATAAAAGGAAATGGTCCTTACTGCCTTTAAACCATACTATTGACTGTGTCCATTATTCTTGGGCTGAAATTTTGCTGTTTCTGACGGGAATTGACAACTTGTTAAGTTACCAGCTTCTCAGAAAAATCATCTCATGTATTTTTTTCTTTCAGATCGAGAACGGATTGGCCAAGATTCTGCTTATGAGCAGGAAGGAAAGGTGCAATTTGTCATTGACGCAGTCTATGCCATGGGTCACGCACTGCACAGTATGCACAAGAATTTATGTCCAGGGAAGGTCGGTCTTTGTGCCAAGATGGATCCAGTAGATGGTGGAGAGTTGCTCAAATATATCCGGAATGTCAATTTCTCAGGTCTGCCTTTTAAAGTTAGGGCTATGGCATTCCATACCTAAAAAGAAAGAAAAGAATATTGATTTATCTCCTTGGCAACTTTTTGGTCTTGTTTGTTTTCCTTCAATTCTCCCTTCCTCATAGTTAGAATATATATTTGAGATGTTGTAAGAGGCATATAGGACTTAAATGCATGGACTATTTACTGCTTGTACATTTACTTTTCCCAATGTAAAATAAAGATGAAATGTTATTTATAGCTCACTCAAAGTGGTTTACAGAGTCAACATATTGTACCCAACAATCTGGATCCTCATTTTACTGACCTCAGAAGGATGGAAGGCTGACTCAACCTTGAGCTAGTCAGAATCAAACTCCTAGCAGTGGGCAGTGAGTTAGTCTGCAATACTGCATTCTAAGCACTGTGCCCGTAAGGTTCTTATTCCATCATTGTTCTATCCAAATGAGGAATTCCCTCTTAATAGCTCTCATTTCTTCATTCCTCTCCCATTAGTAAAGTATCTTCCTTGATAAAAAATATTTTCCCTCTCAATTAGTTATTCCTTTACATCTTCTAGAAACTCCTCACATGCTCACATTGTATATTTTTAATATATGGCCTTTCCTTCAGCCTACTTATTACATCTATTTATCTTTCCACTGCAATCCCCTTACAGTCTGTCTCCCTTATTTATTCTCTTCCTAGCTAGTTATTTGAGTTTCCTGCTTCCTCATGTTATTGGGATTTATTTGTGAAATTTATGTGATTTTGTTTTAGGGTGATGTTTGGAGGGGGGGGGGAAACAACAAAAAGTCTTGGCTTGAAACAAGTAAGTAAACCACTGTAACTAAAGATTTCATTATACTTGTCATCTGATCACATTCGATTGTATATCATAAACTTCCCTTAGTATGATTAAAAGTACCCATTTGCTCCTACAGCTGAATAGCATTTCTTCATTGAAGTTGTCTTTTATATTAGGCATATTTTAAAACACCTCTAAGACAATAGTGAAGATAAAAATATTTTACAAATGCACAAGTGATTAAGCTTCCCATTTTAACATGGAAAAATGGCCTTTTAGATGCTCTGATTTTGAAGCCATTTATATTTTACACTCCACGAGAAATCTGTAAAAAGTGGATAAAGGAGTGCAGCAATTAGTAAATGACTTGTCCATATGCTTGGATGTTGAGAAGGTCCTCATGGACAGTCATTTGTGATTGTAGTTACTGAAGGTTACATGCAGTGTGTTTCTATGACTCTGAATTCCAAGCTCATCCATACATGGAGGAGATCTTGGAATAAACAACTATGTTTTATTTCCTGAAGAAGCCTTCTTTTGTTCCCCTTGCTCACTCTTGAGATATATGCAGCAAAAGAAGATGATGAAAGGAAGAGGGACTGACTTCTGCCCTCAATGAAGACCAACTTGGGTAGAACAATGTCATCTTCCACACCGGAGAAGTGGACATTTGAGTTACCTGCAGTTTTCAATATTTTATATTTTTCTTTCATTGAGATATGGAAGAATACCCTTGTGCAGTTGTCTTCTATCATGAATATACATGCAAACATGGAGAAACAGAACATAAAGAAAATCAAAGGAGCGAGCAAAAGTAACAGTTCATAGTGGTGCTTTCTTGGCACTGAACAGATGGCACAAATACCTAATCAGGCCCTGTCTGCCTTTGTTTTGAAGAACTGCCTTGTACTCTACCCTGCCCCTTCTCCCCCACAGACTGCATCCCTTGGTGTTCCTCTGTGACCTTTCCCTTTGCACATGAGTGGCAGAGATATTAGTGTTGATCACTGACTGTATTCATCAATGATCATGACTTGGCTGCAAAGGCATCCAGAACAAGAACTGGAACAGCAGACATTCTCCTTCACAGCTTGCTGTATAGCTGCAGATGCTGTCATGGTAAGAAGGTCAACCAAACAGTTTAGAGGGCAGCAGGCTACCAGTCTTGTTCCTTATAACGAATGCATCATGTTCCACCATTTTCTACAAGGAGGTTTTCACCGAATGTAATCTTTTTTTCACTAAAAACTGAAGATATATAGCCACTTAACCACATAAGAGGATAGAGTGGCTCATAGTTGGATACTGCTGTTGGCGAGACAACAAAAGATGTCACTGACATTTTTTGATGAATAGATAAAATGTCTATTCAAGCATCTCTTCAGCTCAGGACTCAAAGAACTACAGACACATACCAATCAGTAATATGGCTTATCAGATTCTGCACATGTAAGCATAGGAGATCTGATAACAAAGAATTTTTAGAAATCTTTAAAAAAATAATACTTTTACTAAAGAACATGCTAATAGCTAGAACTACGGAAATAAATGTACACAGCCCAGAGGATCACCATGTATTGTACCTAAACCGTATAAAGTATAAACTGACCTCTGTTTATTCGTAAAAGGGATGAAATCGTTCACCCAAATTAATGTACCATGTTGTTGGTGTTGAATTTTAATTTTAGCCCTCCCTCCTGCATACACCATGTCATGTAATGAGTAGTGCAACTATGCCTTGTCCTTCTCTACTTTTGGTTGTTCCATCACATTTCTTTGTTTCCATCTCTCATATTAGAAATAGATAAAAAATAAAGAAAAATAGGAGAAACTATCAACCTGATGAGATAATACCAGAACAAGGGAGCAGATGAATGATTTAGAGTTCATCTGATTGCTAGACTTCCATCGTTATAATTGATATACGATCAGAGCTAAAAAAGGGGGAGATGACTTTCTTCCTGGGTCAATATATAAAAATAAGCAGACAATGAAACCTTCCTACTGGAAACTTCCCACTCGAGGAGAACAAAAAAGGACAAAACTGCACTGAAACTCACTTCTATAGGAGCTCCTTAATGAAGATTTGATTCTTAGAAATTAGAAAATAAAGATGCTTTATAACAGGGAGATCAACATTATCACCTACTATTTGCTGTAGATAATCCAGCACATGTTCAAGGGATCCCCTATTTGTTTTGCTACTTTTTCTGCAGTGAGGTTAATTTTATTATGTGTCCATAGTCTTGATGAGACCATTCTCCAGGGTCTATTATGATCTGTGATAAGACAGTAGAGATAATATAAAAGAAGTAAAGAAACACTGGTTGTGTTTAGAAGGGACAGCATTTGGTGGGACAAGTAAGCTTTCCCAGTAGGCAGCTTTAAGACATTCAAGCATCAGATGCTGAGTTGTGGGGCCAACACTGTCATGCATCATGCAAACTCCTGAGTGCCTATTAAGCAATCCCATTACTGTTGAAAAGTATGGATTTTCCCAGGAGCAGTGTTGAAAATTCAACTGCGAATCTAAGTCAGATTTGCTACATAGAGATCCATCTCTCTCTCTCTCTTTTTTTTTATTCCTTGGTCTGACTCTGAGATCCAGTCTGCATCATGCTGATAGTATAAAATAACAGGGAAAAAAGTATAGGAGAAAATAAAAATGTTAAAATGTTGCATAGATTTTGAATTGAAGACAGTCAGGTCCTGACTTCTTCATGACCTCTTTCTATCCAGGTTTTTTTCAGCTGTTTCATTTCATGATATTAGCTCTTCGAGATTCACTTAACACAGCAAAATATGTTACTATTTCCTGTCTCCATCTATGTGGTTGAATGCTTAACTGGGATTACCACTTTTGGTAAATGACTGATTATAAGCTCCTCGTGGGCCAGCATTTTGCATGGATTTATTGCTCAGTGATTTAGAGATCATATTCCTGGACATCCAAGAGAAATGTAATTTTATGCAGGCAGATCTGATGGCAGATCTGTCTAATGCCTTTTGAAAGCTGTTTTTATGTACTAAGTGGAACTAATTGATTGTCAAGAAAAGGACCCTTCTTTTTCTTTGGATTAGATACCTGCTAAAAGTTTGATCAAGTTTATACCATTGATACCAAATACATGAACTAATAGGGTAGGGTAGGACCATAGATTTATGGTTCTCTATGTCTGTCAGTATACTCATTTTACATTATAAACTTGCTCAGAGATCTCATTTAATTTATTCAATTCATGTGACTACCCACCTTGTGCAAGGGATGCTGGGGGATGAATACAGTTGAAAACATTAATGTAACAATAATAGTAAAAGAAGCTACACAACAAGGATAAAATCAAAAGAATGTCAGCTGAGGATAACCATCAACAATAATTAACAATAACTCACAGGCCACCTAATCTCCCAACCTGTATGCATGGGAGGACACCCAAGTCTTAAGGGCCTTTTAATTTTGTGTATGTAACCAAACACTCTGCTTTTTGGGACACCGCAGGAGAGATTTAGAAAAGGATTTGATGTTCCTTTCTGATCTGACATTATCATTTACAGCTTATTTTAAACCAATTTGATTTTGGAATCCTGTATGACAACAAACTCCCAATTCTCTGATTATAGAGTTATATAGCAAGGTTTATGTAACTTGGTAGAGTCTAGATGGGCACAGTAATATCTGGATAACCTTGGCTGACCGTAAAAAGCCAAGCAAGTTCAGATCTGGTTAACACTTGGATAGAAGATCATTGGAAAAAAGCTGCAGAAAGATAATATCTAGTTCACAAATGAGGCCTCCTTGTGTGGATAGTAGCTTTTATTTTATATTCTATGTGCCTATTTCTAGCAAAGAAACTACTGGTAAATCTGAATGTGATTTCTAGCAGATCTGCAATAGGCAACTAAAAGGCTCTTGCTTTCTAAGATGAATTGCTTATGTAAATATTAAAAAAAAATTAAATAGATTTTAATCCAAGAGTGAAATGAGTTTTGGTCTGAATCAAATACTCAGAGTCAATCTGCTTTTTATTTCTTAATGTATGTTTGCGCCTTTGCAGCACTTTCCAGTGCCTTTCTGTAGTTAGTAAACTTTGAGATTCTCAAAAAAAAAACCTGTTGGGCAATTTTGCAAGATAATTTTACATATTAAACTCGATATATGTTTGATAAATCAAATGTGCTATCCAACATTATTCCACTTTTCTTTCTGGAACAAAGTACTTTGCTTCTTGTAGGTATTGCTGGAACCCCAGTGACATTTAATGAGAATGGAGATGCTCCAGGTCGCTATGATATCTATCAGTACCAGATTAAGAATACTACGCCCGAGTATAAAGTTATTGGGCACTGGGCAGATCATCTAAACTTAAAAGTAAGTCAATTTGTTGTGTTTAGACATCTGATCATTTCTGGGGGTTAACTTTGTTTTTTTCAAATTCAGCATTTTAAGTAAGAATCACAACTGTACTCAGGAAACCCAATAACATAAAAAACATTGATCAAAATGGGCTTATTTTTTTATTCAGGCTAGCTGTATATACACATCACAGAATAATACAATACACAGAATAAGATTTAAGTTCAGCTCTCTCACTGCTGTACGATCACATTCAATAATATAATCCAATGTACATCATTTCTAAGTATCGGAGCTACATTTTAAAGAGTTGGCTGCAAAAAATATTGCAATTGGAAGTATCACCAAACAAACATAAAATTTAAAAGTTCAGTCCCAGGGACAAATAAATATAACCTATTTGCTTTTCCCCATTTCTTTTAAATCATTAAAAGTGTTCACCTTTGACTTCAATTATTCCAGAGCGATACATTTCATTATTGAAATTAGCATTCATCAAGTAAAACTTAGGTAAAGAATTTGGGATTTTTATGCAAACTTTTGTTTCTCTTTTAATGAGCAGATATTCGGAATTGGCTCAGTAACTGTGCACAATAAAATCAAATAATGTAGCAAATGAAGTGGGAGTTAAATCAATCAGGCAGTGTGTGCATACAGCTTTGAAATAACCTTAAGAAGGAGAAAAAAATAAATAGATTATCCAGTAACAATGAGAGGTGGCAAAGTACAGAGCTTGAACTGTTTAGTGTAGTTTAGAAAGGTCATTGTGAGTGGGCCCAGTTAGTAAAAGGCAGCAGAGGTAAATTGCAAAACTCAAGGGTCTGCCTTGGGAGAGGAAGAATTTCTTCAGGCTCTTCAAAAGCAAATCTTTCTGTTTTAAAGGAATCTAGGGCAAGAAAACCTATAAATCAGGAGCAACACACATACTAACTGGGTAAACTATTGATTAAATCATAGCATTTTGTGCTACATGGGTAGGACATTTGGCCCAATCACTTGTTGTGACCCAGGCTTAGGTAGGTTGCTGAGATTCTTGCTTTCTCCCTCCCTCCCTCTGCTGCAGATGGAGCGCCTGCATTGGCCCGGGGGAGGCAATCATGTGCCCACTTCCATATGCAGCCAGCCATGTAAACCAGGTGAAAGGAAGAAGCTGGTGAAGGGCATCCCATGCTGCTGGCACTGTGAGCGCTGTGACGGATACCAATATCAGCAAGATGAGTTCCATTGCAAGGTGTGCCGTCTCAGTGAGCGCCCCAATGAGAACCACACTGGCTGCATCCCCATCCCCATTGTTAAACTTGAATGGAGCTCACCTTGGGCTGTGATGCCAGTTTTTATTGCCATTGTGGGCATCATTGCCACCCTCTTTGTAGTAGTGACATTTGTGCGCTACAACGACACACCTATTGTCAAAGCCTCGGGGAGGGAACTAAGCTACGTGCTGCTGACGGGTATCTTTCTTTGCTATGCTACCACCTTCCTGATGATTGCTGAGCCTGACTTGGGCACCTGCTCATTGCGGCGTGTCTTTCTGGGCCTGGGAATGAGCATCAGTTACGCTGCCTTGCTGACCAAAACCAATCGCATCTATCGCATCTTTGAGCAGGGCAAGAAGTCAGTCAGTGCTCCACGCTTTATCAGCCCTGCTTCCCAGCTGGTCATTACCTTCAGCCTCATATCTCTGCAACTCCTAGGGGTCTGTATCTGGTTCATTGTGGACCCTTCACACTCTGTCATCGACTATGAAGACCAGCGGACTACAGACCCCCGCTTTGCCCGGGGAGTCCTTAAGTGTGACATTTCTGACCTATCCCTCATCTGTTTGCTTGGATACAGCATGCTCCTCATGGTAACCTGCACTGTGTATGCTATAAAGACCCGTGGGGTTCCTGAGACCTTTAATGAAGCCAAACCCATTGGGTTTACCATGTACACTACTTGCATTGTGTGGTTAGCCTTCATTCCTATCTTCTTTGGGACATCACAATCAGCGGAGAAGGTAATGGCCATGAGAGGGCAGAGGTGGGCAGGATGAGTTAATCTTCCATTCTGTTCCAGGTCCTTCAGTGATGAAATATGCCTGGCGTGTTTGAACCTGCAGGCTTTTCCACTGATCTGGTAACTTGATAGCATTCAGGGGCTACTGAATTATACTTTTTCTGCTTAGGGGATTTCCTTATTATTATTATTTTTACTGCTTTGGTTTTTCATCATATGGACAACTTACCTTGGTTTTTTTTTCTGGGTTATTTTTCTCTTTTTTCTTTTCTTCTGTTTTCCATTCACTTGCACTTGTAATATTATTTTGGTTTCTTCTTTTCTTCCATTACACTCCCCCACCCCATTCCTTAGCAATTCTTGGTTTTGGAAGACAGGCATCATTGTCCATGGAATATACACTATATTACAAAAATGTGTGGGGATTGTAACATCCTTGAAAATCCAAGATTTCAAGGAGGAAGAGATAAAAAAGTGAAGCCTTCCTTCTGGCTAATCACATTTCAATGAATTTTCAAATGCTTTGGTATTATTGAAGTATAGTTTTCAGACAGTGGTAACCTCAGCCTTTCAAATGCAGAATAATGCAAGATAAGCAAACAAATGCACATATGTCATAAATTTGTAATGCAAATTTTTTATTATCTTTATAGTGAGCATAAAGAGGTATACCCCACTAGAAAATAGCAGCCATCTTTTTATTCTGACAAGATTACATTGTGATGAATAGATTGAAATGATTTTTTTAAAAATTTTCTCCAGACTTCTAATGACTATATTATCATTCTGTGTGTAATTTTGATTTGTATTTTGGTTACTCTCACTTTTGAAGATACAGCTGGAAACACAGAGGCATAAAAAAACTGATAGCAGAAAAAGACCTAGTGGTCCCATTGAGTCTGACTTTTCAGTTTTTAATTTTTAATTAATTAATTAATTAATTAATTAATTTTGAATTATTGTTTTGATTGTTTGATTTTTTTATTAATTTTTGTCAGATGATGCCTATATGTTTTTATGTTAAGCATATTTATATTCAATTAGTGATGATTGACCACTACCTCTGCTGGAAGTTGATTCCAAGCTAACATTACTTTTGAACTTCCTCTCAGTCTGAGGTTATAACCTGGTGTTCTTAATTTTTCTTTAATATTGAAAATACTGCCTTCTAGGATCTTATTCACACCCTTAATATAAAGGTTTCAGTCATGTCACCCTCTTCCCTTCTGTCCTCCATGCTATACATATATAGTTCCTCCAGTCTCTCTCCTCAGACCATTTTTGATGACAAGATAGTGGATCATGATGGGAAAACTGAACCTTTTCCCAAAACTATTCTCTCTTTCACTCTCCCTTTCTTTTTACAGCTGATAGTTATAATTACAGTAGTTATAACTGTATATAATGGTTTAAAAAAATCACATGAGAAAATGGTGATGGTGAAATTAAGAGCATGGGTTGTACTTGAAGCATGAGAAAAATGAAGATTAAGAGATTACAAACTCTGACGCTACCTAACTCTGTGTTTCAATTTAAGAAAATATGCCTGATCCAAATTACTTTCATGAGGTGGGCTTGTTATTTTTTGAATAATAAGAACTGCAGGAATCTGATTTGCCTATAGAAGGGTTGTGGACCTGTTCTCTCCTATAGCTCCGAGGTATGCAGCTGGCCAAGAGTCAGCACTGAGTTTAATATGACATTAAAAGATTAATATAATAAGAATGTACAGTAGCCTGCAAAATGTCTGTCTCCTGTCCTGGATCCTCAATCTGAGCAAAGTATGACTGAGTGAAGATCAGATGCCTTCAGGTTGACCTTCTTCAGATGCAGTGATGAGGGAAAGACAGATGTGATATTCAGCAGGTTCTGACCAGTTCTGGAGAACTGATAGCAGAAATTTTGAGTAGTTCAGAGAACTGGCAAATACCATTTCTGACTGGAGATTTTACAGTATCCTTCCCCTGCCACACCCACCAAGCCACATCCACAGAACCGGTAGTAAAAAAAAATTGAATCCCAACACTGGGAAAGCATAACAGTTCTGGCATGTAACTGTTCAATATGCTGTACGATCAACATGTCTTACTCCTAAAACACCATTTTAGTTGAACATAACCAATCTTCTATCAGTAGAACATGGCCTTTTGACAAAGGTTTACATTTTTTTAAAACTAAAGGCTACCAAGGCCTGAAGAAATCTGAAAACTGAAATCAGAGTACTCTAATATTTCCTAAACATAAAACAGAACCCTTTCAGTATGGTTGATAATGTATATGAGATCTGAGATCAAGACTTTCCTTGTGCTTTATAATTGTTAATAAATGTACTCACACAAAAGTCATCAATCTAATTTATAAACAACAGCACTCTGTTTTTTAAATTTACCTATTAGTGTCACATTAATTTACTACATAGGCTTCTTCTTCTTCTATCCTATTATTATCAGTACTATCAGCCGAAGAAAATCTGCCTGAGTGGATAAAGAAGAACATCCATTCACTCATTCATCCTTCAGTGTATTTCCTCTCTCAGCTGGAATATTGTTGGGATTTTAATTAATACTTGAGCAGTTTAGCAACACAGAGCTGTTATGACTGATTGCATTACCATGAGTGAGGTGGTATATCTTGCAGCAGCCAGACTTTCAAAGAAAATAATGCTATTATTTTGATCCGAAGCTCTCTTGGGCCTGTCTTCCTTGCCAGATCAGGTGATGTTAGAGTATGAACCATTAGCTAATCAAATAGTAAACATTGCCTGGCAGGCAATGGGGATTTGTGAAGCTTGATTCCCAGTTGGTGTAGAGTAGTGAAATGCCAGAAATACAATGCCTATTTGGATGAGACTGTTCTATGCTCTGTTAGCTTCACAGGAAAAGGCATTATTTGGGGTCCTGAGCATTCCTGACCTCCATATCTCTCAACATCTGCACAAATGCAAATTTATTAAGGAGGACATTGAAATAGTCCATCAATTATGCATGCTATGCACACTTTATAGAGAGAGAATTTCTCTTTCTCTGACATGACTGCAAATTATATTGTATTGGTACCTGATGCTACATGTTGCTTTCATAAAGCTTTCTTGATTTGTTTAGTATCAGAAAATAAAAGGTATTATATTATGATAAATGAGAAGGTGTTTTATAACTACCGACCCAACATTTTCCCAGTTCTTTTTATAATTGGGTGAATCTTCCTGTTTTGATATTTTTTACAAAAGTATAGATTTTTTTTCATGATAGTAACCATAAGTTTTTCCAGAGAAAAGGGCCTTTGCTGCTATTTATTTTTGCTCCTGTGGATCTGATGTTGTTTAAGGAATAATATTATATACTAAATTAATCTACAGAAAGAATTTTCAAACTTTTTCAGGCCATGAATCTTGTAAGAAAATTGACTGCATTTGAATGATTCCACCCCCTCTTAAACTCTCCGAGAATTCCATCAAATTCTTATTGAACTGTAGGATTCTGCAGAGCACAATTTGAAAAACCTTAGTACAGAGACCCTTAATCAGATAGAAGCTTTTGTTTCTGCTAATACTATTTTATTTGTATTTATTTATTAATTAAATGTGTTTGCTGCTGATCTTGCTACATGATGACTCTGGATTACAACTTTAAATCTAAAAGTTCTTTTTTCTGTTTGGAAGGATTATTGGAGAGTTTACTAATCAGTATGCCCATGATTAGGATGTGGAAAACAAAGTGTGCTCTGTAATTTATTAGTTTCTGAAAGAAAACTTTTGTATTTATTTTTATTTAAAAATTTCCTTGTCAAACTCAAGCAAGAACTGAGTGACAATCAATTCTGTAATTAGGTTTTTATTTTTTGCCCAGACTTATGTTCATTTCACCTCAAACTATGCACCTTTTTGAACATTTGCAGACATGGCCCCATTAATAATGCATTTTGGTACTTGTCTTTTTATGGATACATCTAGTATGTGTTCCTGCAGTATCCACATTTTTTTCATTAAAATGAAAACTGAGTGAATGTCTTTCTGATCCATAAGTGAGAATCCACATATTGATAGGGACACTTTGATAGACACCTGAAACCTATGTCAGCTGCCATCATCTTTGTTGCTGTAGGGTCAGGCATATGCATATGGCAGGGAAAAGATACTGTAAAATCTCCAGTCAGAGGTGGTGTTTGCTGGTTTTCCAAACTACCCAAAATTTCCACTACCGGTTCTCCAGAACTGGTCAGAACCTGCTGAATACCATCTCTGGTGTGTGTGGGTATATGGAAGAAGAAAAAATGTTTTTGGTATCTACAGCAGGCCTGTTAAACTGGCAGCCCACAGACTGTACCATGGCCAGGCCACACCCACCCCAGCTCCACAAAGGCAAAAAACCATCATGATACATGATGTGATCGAGTTTGGCACCTGTGGTCTACAGAATCCTTGAATTAGCTTTGGATTTAGTCAATTAGGTGGGGAGAAAAAAAATCTTATAAATAGTTGGCATATGGTAATAAACATGTAGATAAATCTGAACCATACTCCAGAAAATATGGAGTAGGCATTTTGCACTTTTTTCCAATCATCATTCTGGTCTCTTGGTTTGCATTTGACTTACTTATTTATTATTTGACTTATTATCTTCATTGCTATTACCAATCATTTAAAAACAAATGAGTCCAACCCAAATCTCTGAAGACTGAATGAATAATATATTGCAGGGTTTTTTAAAATCTTTAAAAGGCTGCAGAAGTTATTAATAAAAAAACAAAAAGTCCTAGAACTGATCAAAAGGCAAAGCTCCTATGACTGAAAATTGGCTATGTTTGAATAATGAACTTCCTCCTCCTCCTTCTCTTCCTCTTCTTACAGAACCCCAATAAATGTTTGTAGATACCATTTGAAACCCCTAAATGTATTAAAGAGAGTGTATTCTTATGGATAGAGGCAGGGGTGTGATCCAGTTTTTTTTAACAAGCTTGCATCCTGCCTCTTCGAAGTATGTCCCAAAAGGACAATGTCAGATAGTACTAAAGCAGTGAGGAAGACCCCCTCCCCAGATAGAAAAAGAAACCGTGAGGTAGGAAAAAATTCAAACACAATACAAATAATTAAATCACAACAGTAGCTGTTGCTTGTTGAAGCTAAATGGGGAAAATTATCCCATCAATAAACACAAAATTAAACTTCACCAAGCACAGAATTAACCTTCACCAAAAAGCAGTTTTAGACCAAAACTCAGAAAGGGTATGTAAACTCACATTTGAATGTTAATTTTTCTAGCTAGCCAAGCAGCCTTGCTGAATGTTACTCATCTTGGTTTTCCGTCACTAAAAGCTTTGCTTCATTATTCAATTATTTCTTCAAAGTGCTGATTGTCCAGGGAAGTATTTCCTCCCAAGAGCAGTGTAAAAATCTTAAAACAACCCTTCCCCTTTAGGAAAGCCAAGCCCCAAAGCTCTGGAGGCAGTAAGTCTAGACGTACTGGCAAGAATAATAAGGGTGGAAAAAAACAAAAGGAGATTGCTTCTTACTACAGGTTCTCCGAACTGCTTAGAAAGTTAACAAGGGGTTCTATAGAACTAGATAGGACTGGTAGAATCCCACCCCTGGATAGAGGTCTTGAGCTTTGACCTTCTGTGGCACATGGATTTTTACTATAGGTTTAAAGCTGAAGAATGATGAAGGAAATAAATGCAGCATCACCACAAAATATTTTATAATAACTTTGTATTATAGTAGCGTCACATAATTAGTTGCCCATTGCTTTCTGACCAGACTCTGAATCTTCCCTCAAATTAACTTCAAGTAAATTTGGAGCTCTGCCCAAAATTAAATGTGTAAATCAAATTACAAAGTTTCTTTTGGAGACAATACTGCAACACCAAATTGGAGCATTATTACATTTGGGAATCAGTTCCAATCCACTATACAGTAGGCTTCAGCGACTAAGCCATATCAAAGTATGGGAGTAAATCTAGTGTCAAGTTAAGAATTAAAAGAAACGTGGCAGGCTTTCTGTTTTGATGAAATGGCAGTGAAGAAACTAACAAAAAAGCAGAGGCTGTTTTTAAAGAAATTACTTCCCGAAACAAAAGCTCTCTTAAAGTCAGTTTAATATGCTTGGTATAGTGTGGGTAATAAAGATGGAAATTATAATGACTGTAGATTATGTGCAAGGTTGCTCACCTTCTTGCTGCAACTTGTGATGGAATAATTTAGGGCTGCTGAAAGCTAGCTGTCAAGCTGCAATTTAAAAAGAGACTTTGGCTCATTTGGAAGACTTGTAATATACAGTTTCCTTTTTCTATTCAATTGCTAACAAGCTGATTAGAAGCCTTTGTAGTAATTCATCTAGCTCTCTTGAGACCTCACACCCAATGCCTAATAATAAAAAGAGTTCCTGTTTTTTATTTAAGACAAATTCCCAGGAGCTGGAATGTGGACTCAACAAGGTCTTTTCTTTCCCTGGGCAAGTCTGGCCCAACATATTCTGCGGCTTAAATGCACAAAATGACACACCCTACATGGAAAGGCCAATTATACAAATAATTGAATCTTAATTCCAATTTATCCCTCCTTTAATTTCAAAAATAAAAAGACAGGTACTCCTCAACATATGATCACAAGCAAGCCCAACATTTCTGTTGCTTAGTGGGACATTTGCTAAGTGAGTTCTGCCCCTTTTTACAACTGTTGTTATGACAACTTCAGTTTTAAGTGATTCACTGCAGTTGTTAAGTTAGTAACATGGTTGTTAAGTGAATCAGACTTCCCCATCAACTTTGCTTGTCAGAAGGTTGCAAATAGTGATCGCATGACCCCAGGACACTGCAACCATCGTAAATATGAGTCAGTTCCAAGCATCTGAATTTTGATCATAGGATCATGGGGATACTGCAACAATCATAAGTGTGAAAAATGGTCATGTCACTTTTTCAGAGTTGTTGTAAGTTTGAATGGTTACTAAATGAACTGTTGTAACTAGAGGACTACCTGCAGCTGATATCTTAGAAATTAGCCTAGGTTTAGATTTATAAATGTTTAGTTCAGTCTGCCGAAATGAAATATGCTATTCAGCTGTTTGACCCATATAAATGATTGTTTTGGCTGGGTAGTTTGGGTTTCACCTGAGATGTAGGGCAGATAATTGCCCTATTTTGTCCCCCAAGCTTTTGTTTTCCAATCATTGCAGTTGGATAATCAATAGTGTGACCTGATATACTAGACTTTATTTAGAAAGATCCAATTTCAGGTGAACCTGGAGCTAGATTACTTTGGGTCAGTTGTTCATTCTCAGCACATTTTATCTTCTGAATTTCTTGGAAAGCTAAAATGAAGGGAAAGATAAAATGCTCGTATTAAAATAAATGTCCATAACTTTTTTTAATACTTTAAAATGCCACTTCAAAAAAGTGGGTAAAATACCAGATTTCACCAAAAATAAATTTGCCTGCTTTTGTGCTTTTTCAAGACACTCTGAATAGGTATGAGATATTATTTAAAGATGCTCTTATTGCTTTTGTTGCAAAATATTAATAGTGTAGCCAAAGGGTAATTTTGAATACAAACCTGTTTTTGAGGCACTAAACTGTTATTTGATTGCAAAATGACACCCTGGGCATATTTAGATTTTACTGCTTAATCTGATATTGTTCTGGGTTTGGTCTGAATTGGCTGAAGAAAAATGTGCCTGGATTTTGGCCACAATTTACAAAGTTCTCAGCTTGAACTGCAAATATCATGTCTCCTGCGGACAATTACATGGTTGCTACCACCCTCCCACCTGTCTCTTCATGAAAGCAGTAGCCAATGAGCAGGTCTTTCTGGACATATATTCTTTTATATATACCTACTACTATGTATATATAGTATATATGACATCAGACCCGTATGGACATATATTCTTTTATATATACCTACTACTATAGTATATAGTATACTATACATAGTATATATATATATATATATATATATATATATATATATATATATATATATATATATATATACATATACATATACATATACATATACA
>BLBF01000020.1:55485360-55519739 GCA_015471245.1 Laticauda colubrina | reverse complement strand
CTTGGTTGTGCTCAGGTTAGTCTTAGTTGCTGGGGGATTTGAGCTGGTGAGCTGTAATCCTGTTGTTTGACTTCGCATTCGTGGTCATGCCACATCTTCATGGTGGGTGTCAGTTCACTTCATGTATGGATCGGAGGGGTTTGAAGTGGTTAGTGATGCAGCTGCAGTATGGCCTCTGGTCCATGGTCGTGTCTCATCTTCTATGTGGGTGTGAGTCTTTTTTCTATGTCAAAGTGTGGTAGTAGCATCTTGTGTGGTCCTCGTGGGTGTGGGTCTGATGTCATTCTTCATGTTAGGTACTCGTTTATTAATGAGGGCAGGTTTCCAAATGGCTGGTCGGCAGGAGATATCATCTCGTTTATTCCTGCTGTGTGGGCGTTTTTTCATCTGTATGGCTTCTCTGATTATTCTGTTGTTGAAGTGTACGGTTTTGGTGATAGTTCTGGTATTTTTAAAGTCAATCTCATGTCCTGTGGCTTTGAGGTGTTGGACTAGGGAAAAGGTCGGTTCTTCTTTTTTGATTGAGTTCTTGTGTTCATCAATGTGTGCACTGATTCTTCTGTTAGTTTGTCCGATGTATGTGGCGGGACAGGCGGTGCAGGGGATTTCGTATACTCCAGACAGACAGAGACAGAAACAGAGAGACAGAATCAGAGAGCAGCCTAGAGGTACCTTGTGGTGAAATAAGTGGCACAAATATTTAATAAATAAATATTAATACAAAGTAAACTTAAATTTATACACACAGTTAAAGTTGGGTGGCATACAGGTAATCCTCAACTTACGATCACAATTGAGCCCAAAATTTCTGCTACTAAATAAGACATTTGGAAAGTGAATTTTGACCCATTTTACAACCTTTCTTGCCACTGTTGTTAAGTGAATCACGGCAGTTGTTAAGTTAATAACACAATGGTTAAGTGAATCTCACTTCCCCTTTGACTCTGCACCTCACAAGGTTGCAAAAGGCGATTGCCTGATCTTGGAAAATTGCAATCATAACAAATCTACATTGCAACCATCATCAACATGAAACAGATGCCAAGTGTCTTCATTCTGATCACATAATCGGTTCTTGAGGCACTAAATCATAAAAAAGCTCTAATGGTCGTAAGTGACTTTTTTCAGTGCTTCTGTAACTTTGAACCCTCATTAAATGAACTGTTGTAAATTGATATTTACCTGCATATACTTAATAAATTCTGGTTCCTTACATTGTTAACCAGATGTTTACACTGGATTTGACAGTTTTGTCCACCTATTGAGTGTTTCCCATGGACCTAAGATAAGCAGATATTGTTGGCTGTGATGTTAAAGGTACCACAGAAAGATGGAAGTAAAGCTGCATTTTGTAATTGACTAAGGGTGATTTTGTCAATGCTGATGGTGTTCAGGTTTTGGGGTTGCATGCAAGGAATCCAATACTATTTGTAGTATCTTTGGTTTCTTTTGTTGCAGTCATTCCACTTCTATTTTCAGGTCTTTGTTTATTATGATTATCGTGCCAAACGCAGGCATAGCAACCCAAACTAAAAAATGGAAATAAAATAATAAAATAATTTTTTTTCTTCTATCCATTTTGTATCATCATCATCATGGAAATGTGTTTTGTATAAGCTCTTAGATCAGCTTAGTGCTTCAGTATTGCCCCAGTGGATGGCACATTCTTTCCTCTGCAAAGCATCTAACAAACTGCTGAGATGAGCTTGTAAGAAAATAAAGTGCCAGAATGGTCTAGTACACTTGAGGTGACATAAAATTAAAAAAAAAAACTTCTTTTAAATAGTGTCAGGAAAATGCTGCTGAAGGTTGAATTTGTGATGAAAGGGAGGAGAATAATGGTGCTTGCTTCTGCCTTCAAAAGAAAGATTGCTGTCCTATTGTAGCATTCAGACAACTAGGCAGTGTGGAATAAGCCCACTAATTAAGGTAAAAGCAGACTTCCTTCTAAAAGAATTGCAAGTAAAAAAAAAAACAACTACTAAATGCTGACTGGAGCCCTACTAAATTCCAATTAAATCTAACATTCTCAGCCATAAGCCTAATCCTAATAGGCTATTGTGATAAGATGTTGGAAAGGTTCAGGTTCAGAGGTGGTATTCAGGAGGTTCTGATCAGTTCTGCAGAACTGGTAACAGAAATTTTGAGTAGTTCAGAGAACCAACAAATACTACCTCTGACTAGCCCCACCCTCATCTATTCTCTGCCTCCCCAGTCCCAGCTGATGAGCTGGGTCTTCTTTTGTTGCCTTGCACAGGACAATGGAGCTGGAAATCAGGTTGGGGGGTGGAGAGGGAATGGAATTTTGCAGTAATCTTCCCCCAGGAGTGGGGTGGGGATGGAGATTTTACAGTATCCTTCCCCTGCCACACCCACCAAGCCACACCATGTCCACCAAGCCACTTCCTCAGAACTGGTAGTAATTTTTTTTTAAGGCCAGCACTGTTCACGTTCAAATCCATCACAGATTCAGGGTGACTTTGGCCTGATACTCTTTCTCAACCCAATCTACTTGATGGGATTGTCGTGGTAACTTAGTGAAGAAACATCCCCATGTAAACTGCCTTGTGCTCCTGGAGTAAAGGCAAGGGATAGATATAGCAAAGATTAGGGAGGGATGCTCTGGATCCTGCATGAAAATAAGCATAGCAGCTCTTTGCTATTTATTAAAACAGTCAGACTTTCTGCAGAAGCGTAGAAAAAAAAAATGATGTTTTAAGTGCCTTACTCATGACTCTTTCCAAATAATTTTCAATTTGTAAATTTCATATCCTCTCCTCTGTGCCCCTCTTTCCATATGACTGATTCCTCATTTGCATAGACAACCAAATTATTACAAAATACAAAAACCATTTTCAACAGAAATTGTAATCTTCTGTTACTGGAATGGTCAAATTTGTATACATTTTCATAACAGGTAGATGTACTGGTAATAGGAAAAGATAATCTAGATTCTATGTAAATTAAAATACATCCCTACTATTGTGCTAATGCATGGATATTAAAAAAATAAGGTATCAACTGAATCAATCATGTGAAGGAAATCTAACAGCAAGAACCAGCTATACAACAAGAATAATTATTAACAAAGGGGCAGAAGCTTTGTTAAAGAAAGACATGTCAGAAATATCTTGAAGTAAAGAAGAGAATGAGGGACATCAAACTTTTCTTAAGAAGGAACTGATTATAAGATACCTGTATTTAGAATACATGGAAATGCAACATCTTGGAAAGTATTAATAATGATTTTAATTAAATGCTGGAGAATCAGATTCCTTTTATTTATGTGAATAGTTACTTGTTCAAAGAGGAACAAAATTCTGATTAGTGATCACCTGATCATGTGTGACTTACTCTTTTCTCTCTGCCTGAATTTTATTAGAATTTCAGTCATTTTAGGTAGTTGCATCTTGAGGCTTGCCTGTTTCTTTATGATCAGATATGAATTTAAAATAAAGCACTCTCTTGAGTCAGCATTAATTGCAGGAGCAAAATTGCTTCCAAAAATGTGGTTATTAGGCAAATACCTACATTCATTCCAAACCATGTTTACTACAGTATATGCTATAGTATTGAGTATAATTTTTACAATGTATTTTGAGAACCAAAATCATAGTCTGGCATAAATGTGACATTGGATGGACAACTTTGGAAAAGAGAAAAAATGGTTAGAAACACCATTATGTTGACTGTGAACATGGCCATAATTATTTGATGGAAGTAAAATATGCTGAAGTAAACTTCGCTTTCTAACATTTATGTTTGGAAACAATGCATCTAATATTTTTCACTAACTTCATTTCACACAATTCATTCAAATAGGCAGCACTTTAAGACAGTTTAAAAAAAATATAGGAAAAATTGGGAAGCAGAAGAATTTCTTATGAATTTATCATGTCTCTTCCATGAAAAACTGAGAAGCAGAACTTTTTATTTGCTAAAAGATATGAAATTCAAGGTAGCCACTGAATAATGACAGCAAAAGTGGAATTATAAAACAGCTGAAAACAATTAGAATTACCTGACCTCACAATATATAGTGCAGGAAAAAAATCCCAGCATTACTTAGAACCAGATGTATATTACACTAATATATGGAGGATTCCTAGGTTTGGAATAAAGCCAGAATCAACCCTAAATTGCCAGAATTTGATGAGTATTCTTCAGAAAAACTGTAAAAAACAAAACAAAACTATGTAGGAGTTCTGGTGGCACAATGGTTAGAATAAAGTATTGCAGGCTGACTATGCCCACTGCCAGGAGTCCAATCTTGCCTGGCTCAAGGTTGACTCAGGCTTCCATCCTTCAGAGGTCAGTAAAATGAGAAACCAGATTGTTGGGGGCCATATACTGACTCTGTAAACCACTTAGAGAGGGACTGTAAAGCACTATAAAGAAGTATGTAAGTTTTAGTGCTATTGCTATATAAGCAAAATAATGCTAAGAAGGGCCTTAGAGGTCACCTGCAATCAGAGTATTAATTTATTTTGGTAATCTTTAAAAAGTCTTCAAGGATTTTCTATATGTAAATGTGTCTCCATGTGCATTTTAAACAACACATTATAGTTTCATGAGTTGAAAAAGCACTTGCTTATTTTTTTTTTCCTCCTGGCATTTGTGCCAAAGAATGTTTGATTTGTGTGGGTGAATGAAATTGCCTTTCTGTTTTCTCTGGTGCAAGCTGCTGATGAGACTTCAGTGTTATTTTATTATTATTTTTCCTATTCTGTATTTACAACATTACATAGAGGCAGGAGATAATTTTAACAAGTCCCCCAAGCTCTTTCTCAAAGGAGCCTCTTATCTTAACAGATCCCTGAGCATTACAGAACAAAAATAACCAAGTCTAAAGAAGGAGAGAATTTTCTGTGCTGATAAGGCAGAAACCAAACAGCAGCAACATTGTCTTTTCTGCTGTTTATTGACTGTACTTCAGATATATTACAAAGGTGAGGGAAATGTACTGGTTGTTCTTTACCCCCTTTGTTTCTTCAGAAGAGATCCTTCCAGTTAATAAACAAAGAAACTGATGCTTTGATACTCTGCCTGGGTGACCAGAACCTTTGATATTAATACATGGAGACCAGGGGAGGAATAGGAAGATAAGATTCACCAATGGGAATCTTGGTTTTTACTCTTTTGAAAAGTATATCCAGATTGGGGGTATCTACATAGGAAGGACTTAATACTAATAAAATATTAAAAACAAATCCTTTCTTTTTCCTGTAAAATGTTATTATTAAAACCTGAAAATGAAGTCCCTGAAGTTAGACATACTTTTTGATTTAGATTCCATTTTTCAATATACTTTCTAAGGAATGCAGTTTGGTGCAATATTTAGGCACCAAATTAGAAAATGGGAGATTATGAATTTAGTCCTACCTTGGGCAGGATGACTTTGAGCCAGACACTTTTTCTCAGCCCTGTGAAGAGACAGTGACAAACCACTTCTGAAAATATTGCCGAGAAATGTGTGAGAACTTGTCCAAGCAGTTGCTAGGAGTCAAGACTAACTTGAATCTACAATTAACAACAACTATTATTTTTGTTGTGTCTGCAAAAAATGGGAGTATGCTAAGGTTGAATCAGAATTTGGCAGTGTTCTTGAGATTAAATGCTAGACCCTCAAGACAGAGTTTAGTTATTGTATTCATTGGAAAGCCACAGTAGTAAAGAAGGGTTGGGGTTTTGGTAAAAGAGTTTGATCACCTGTGCTATTAGAAAGACTGATATTTGAAACTGCAGAGTTACAATTATTCAGTCCTAAACTAGATGGATTAATAGTCTAATTGGTAGTAGAAACCCAAAATAATATAAAGGAATCTGACAGTGATAAAAACAAAAATACAAATTCTCTATCTAGAAGACAATTCCAAGAAGAATGATAAGTCTGAAAAACAAAGAAGTATGGCATTGTGAGAAAACTGATAAAATAATACACATTCCCTTTATCATAGAAGGTCAAATGATACATATAGGCTTACTCCCTTTCTCCACAGTCAAGAGTCTTTTCTGGCATTATTAAAAGCTTAGAGAATCCTCAGAAGAGTAAGAACAAGTGTTCTACTAATACTTATCCTTGCATTGTCCACAAAATGGAAAAAGTGATTATGACATTTATAGTAAAAAGCTTTTATCCATGAAAGCTTCCACATAAATCTATTTTTCCTATTTGGATAGAAGAAACTCTCCAATTCAAGTAGCTATAATCTACATATATCGTGTTTCTCCATTTCTCCTAAGCATTTCCCCTGAGCAAGGATGAACACCTCTGTTTTCAATTATACGTGGGGCTCTTTAGCTCCTTAGGAGAAAGAAAAGGAAATGAAGTCATGTCAAGAAGTTCAGATTGTCTTTCAAGTACCTCTCCAAATGGGAATTATTATTCATTAACAGAATGAGGGACCCATGTATACTTCAGAATAAGCAAGAGTTGGTAGAGACAAACATCCAGCTGAAGTAACTATATGCAGTGTCTCTGCATCAGTGTGGTTCTCAAAGGAAGTCTACTTTTAGAGCAATGTTTCTCAATCTTGGCAATTTAGAAGATATGAGGACTTCAACTCGCAGAATTCCCCAGTTTAAGTCCATGCATGTTAAAGTTGTTAAGACTGAGAAACACTACTTTAGAGACCACAGTTCCTGTTTTTGCTATAGACTTGATTATTCAATGAGTTGAATGTATTGTTTAAAATAGAAGACATTGTTTCTGTTTAAAATAAAAGGCAACCAATGGGAGCATCATGACAGTGGCTACTGCCTACCCAGAACCATTAGCATCATTTGAGCCTCCTGTTTTCCTTCCTCCTCCAGCTCTGCTCATCAAGAGGAGCTGCTTGACTCTCAGCTTTTATCAACATCACAGAACTGGTGTGACAGAAGGTCCCCAAATGCAAGTGTCTCAGCAGCAGATTAATAGCAATATCTCATCTCCCTCTTTTAATTAAATTTTATTAAACAATTTCAGAAAGTGATTTTTCTACATAAATCAGATTGATTTCACAACAGCAGGCATATTAAAATGGCAAAATACATACAGTATTGCAAATGCCTTAACACTTGACCCAGCAGGAAATCCTGAGTTAAAAACAATTTGATAAAAATGAAAACAAAACAAAACAAAAGCCCATAGAGAGCTCCTATCAGTGAAGGATCTCAGTTTTCCTCTATTCTAATCCCCCTGCCCAGTATATTTGACTTTCATATTGGGTAGTTTACTTCTGAATTGGAATTTGTGCATTAGGTAACCTCAAATTTTCAATTTAGAAAACAAACACTGAATGTTGCATATAGCGCAATATATTTACACTATATGGACATTTTTAGTTCTGTTGTTTCTTTGTGAATTATTGCCCCTACATATCCTGATTAAGCACTTTAAAAATACTGTATTGATTGGAATGTACACAATGGCTAATAGTTTAAAGCTTTCCCATTACGTGTGTATGCACACTTTAAAAGCTCTGCACAGAAAGGAGTTATTCAGAGCTATGTCAAGACATGCTTGTACATTGTTTTAATGTTTCAGCCAGTAAGAGGGTGACTGAGAAAATATGTAGATGAAACAAAGGAATGGATGGAGTTATAGCAAGTTGATAAGTACCAATCCTGGCTGGGACTGATAAATGTCAGTGTATTACAGCCTTTATTCAGTTTGCTTGTTGTTTCTTTAGTGATTTTTTTTTATTAATGGAGGTATGGATAAGGGCATTAGCCATCAAATTGGAATGTCAGCAGTCATGTTTCAACACATGTGCCCAATTTGGTCTATGGCAGCCTTAAGTATTATCACAAAGATAAAATTTTTCAATGGTGTTGTTATACCAAATGCAATATATGCTTGTGAAACACAAGTGTACAACCAAGATGATTAAATGCTTCAATGTTTTCCAACAATGCTGCTTGAGAAGAATACTTTGCTTCTCATACTGTGACTGCATCACTAATAAAAAGGTACAACAAAAATCATATTCAGAACACCTATCAAGAACTATGAATGAATGTCAATGCAGCTTGTTGGCCATATCTTATTTGTTCCTGAAGACCAGAATCCAAAAACTGTTCTATGTTCGATACAAAAGCAAAAAGAAAATGAGGCCAGCCTCAGAAAACGTGGAGCCAAACACTTAAGGAAAATCTGAAGGTTATTAGTGTCCCTTGGGATGATACTAAAGATGCTGTGAATGATCAAAACTGCTGGAAAACACAATGTGCTCTTCACAGGACCTGATGATGATGATGATGCAAGTTTCTCATATCTTTGTGCTACTGTATTCAACCATGTGAAAATTGTTATATCTCATGATAGTGTACTTGATGTTAAGGCCCGGTCCCACTGGCTGACGGACGCAAAACGTATGCATAAAGGACACAGCGGATGAGCAAAATTTCGGGGGTGGTTCCATCCGTTGTCATCCACTCCAAAAAGTGGTGAAAATTTGCATAAATAGAACAGAAAAGAACAGAAAAGAACGGACGTGGGTAGTATGTAGCGGGGATGTTAAATGGATGTTCATAGGAAGCCTAGCGGATGGAAGCAGATGACACCTCCGAAGGGGTTCCAGGGGAGAATTGCAAAGTGGATGCATAGCGGATGAAGCAGATGCATCACATACACCTAAAGGAAAGAAAGGGGATGCCGTGCGGATGTATATTGGATGCAAACCGTTCACTGTGCATCCTTTCTATTTCTGTGCTACTAACGCTGTGCAGACGTTCAGTGTACCTTTTGTTTCCTCCCTCTTTCCATTTTCAGCTGCAGCGGATGTGAGTTGCGAGGATGCCCAGAGGATGCAGAGAGGATACAACGGATGTTTAATGGATGATAAACGGACATAGAACGTTTGTTGCTCATATGTCGTGGATTTACATCGTACACAGTGAAAAGTTCATCCGTTCACAAAGTTTTGTGCAGCTCAAAACTTCTTGCACGGATGAAATCACAGTGGACGGATGCTCGACGGATAGAGCGTATGAAACACGTATGCAATGAGTACACAAGGATGCATAGCGTTTTCCAATGGATGGCAAGCTTTTTTTAACGTTTTACATCCTCTTTGCATCCGTAAGTGCAGTGGGACAGGGCCTTTACATCCAAGCCAATCCATTATCCTTTGCAAATCCATAACTCATTAATGTTTCAGTCCAATTGTTAGCAAAAAGTCCATAGGAGGGTTCCAGAACTTTACCATATTATAGCTTGTTTTAATCCTAGTCAAACAAATTAGCTTTACTTTCCTTGATTTTGCTTCTAACAATCATAACCTTTGATCCATTCAAATGGTGTTCTAGAAGTTTGGTTTGATCTTCCTATCTTTCACTCTCAGTCTTTGAAATTGCTTCAAGGCTTTAGGAACCCTTTTCTGAAAATTCATTAAGAAGCTCTTATCCAGATTGTATCTCTATGTTGTAATCCACAGTTTATTTATTTTATAGTAAATCTGCATAAGCTTGTTTCAGCTCTTCATCCTTTAGGTTTTTCAAAGCATTTTCTTTGATAATTTTGCTTTCTTCTTTTGTAAATAATACATTCATACAAGTAAAGATTATTTCTGCTACTGTAGCTACAAGTTTCTGTTCCCCTTCTTCAAAAGTGTCTTGAAATGACTCAAATTTCACAACATTATTTGTAATTTTGGACAACCCAAATCTTACTCTTAAAGCCCATGTCACACTGAACCAATGGATGCAAAGAGGATGTAAAACAGACAAAAAAGCTTGCCATCCGTTGGAAAACGCGATACATCTGTTGTGTACTCACTGCATACGTCTTTCATATGCTCTATCAGTCAAACATCCATCTACTGCTATTTCATCCGCTCAAAAAGTTTTGAACTGCACAAAACTTTTTGAGGGATGAACTTTCCTCCGCGTACGATATACATCCGTGAAACATACAGGCAGCAAACGTTCTTCGTCCGTTGTCATCCGTTACATGTCCGATGTATCCTCTCGGCATCCTCTGGGCATCCGTGCAACTCACATCCATTTCAGCGGAAAGCGGAAAGAGGGAGGAAGCGAAAGCTACACAGAACGTCCACATAGCGTTAGTAGCACGGACATAGAAAGGATGAAAGCGGATGCAGCTCGGATATAAAGCATTAAAACGGACAAAATGTTCGCATATTGGACGTATCTCGGATATTTAGGATGTCTGGAGGATGTCTAGAGTATATGGAAGGACACCTAGCGTAAAACCGACATTTCCTATAAAAAGAGGGAGGAAATCACCTGGATCTCACTATCAGTCCAGCAGTCCTGGTGTGCAGACCTCTTCAGCCTTGCTCTTGCTCTTCCACATCATCCATTGATCTCCACCATGGATCATCACACATTCCTTTTGGTAGCTGCCATCATTCAACACCAGAACCAAGCCCTGTTCAGACTGTTTCACCTTTTCTATGCAAGGAGAAGGAGACGTCCAAGAGCTGTCTGGGTCTGAAGATGGATCGGGAGAAGAGTCGAGTTTGGACTCTATGACAAGCTGATGGTGGAGCTGAGGAATGAAGACTCTCTTCCAGCACTTCATGAGGATGCCACCAGCCATGTTTGATGAAGTTGTGGAGCATCTGAGACCCAGGTTGACCAAGCAGAGCACCAACTTTCGTCAAAGCCTGGACCCTGGACTCAAGGTGGCACTGACTCTGCACCACCTGGCCTCTGGGACCACATACAGAAACATGCAGTATGCCTGGAGGGTGCCACACAACACCATCAGCATTGTGGTCAGAGAAGTGGTGCAGGCCATCATCGAAGAATACATGGAGGAGCTCCTCCAGTGCCCCACCACTGAAGAAGGCTGGAGGGAAGTTGCAGAGCAGTGGTATCAGAGGTGGAACCTTCCCCACACCGTTGGAGCCATAGATGGGAAGCACGTGGCCTGCAAAGCTCCAGCCAATTCAGGGTCCACTTATCACAACTACAAGGGCTTCTTCAGCATCATCCTCTTTGCTATGGTTGATGCTGACTACAAGCTCATGTACATCGATGCTTCAGGCAATGGATCAGCTTCAGATGCCCAGATATACAATGCCAGTAACCTCAAGGGTGGGCTGGAATGCAACCTCATCATGGGTTTCCCAGATCCAGACCCCCTACCCAACGACACACAAGATATGCCCTACTTCATCGTGGGTGATGACGCCTTCTCCCTCAGAACCTACCCCATTAAGCCCTACTCTTCCAGATACCTTACCCATGAAGAGAGGATCTTCAACTACAGGCTGTCCAGGGCAAGACGGGTGGTGGAGAATGCCTTTGGCATCCTGGCCAACAGGTTCCAGGTACTTCTCACCACCACGCAGCATCACCCAGTGACTGTGAGGAACATCATGGAAGCTTGCTGCATCCTGCACAATCTCATGTGCACCTGCTACCCAGTGTTGCAGAACAGACTTGTGGACCGCCAACAAGGCAATGGAGACATGGAGCCTGGTGAATGGAGGCAAGGACAAAACCTGACAGACACTGTGGATGTGCAATGCCCCAACAGAGCTTCACATGAAGGGAAGAAGCAGCGCAACCTCCTGAAACACTTGTGCAACTCCCCAGCTGGAGCAGTGGAGTGGCAAGACAGGATGGTAGATGCTTAATGGATGCTTCCTTCAGCCTGTCTCATAACACTGATGAGATTGTGCCACGTATGTTGAGTGGCCTTACAATGAATAGGGCATTAATAAAGAGTTTTGTTTATGTTGAAATATGTTGATCAATGATAAAATTGTTATTGATAATAAAGGGCCATATGTGTGGCAGCTGGGAGGGTGGACCATCCAGTACCACTATGCTTGCACTGGAGGTTTATCTATCCCACAACTATCCTTACCTATCCCACAACTATCCTTATCCTACAACTATCATTACCCATCCCACAGGTATCCATCCCACAGCTATCCTTACTAATCCCACAAGCATGCAAAGGCTTAACCCTTTTTTCAAAATTTTCCCCAACACTTTATTAAGTAAAAAAAATGAACCAAGAGTGTGAAGCAAAGATAACCTTTATTAACAACAAACTGTATGACTTTATTAAAAAGCAAAATGACCCAAGTAAAGTGTCTTAAGCAAAGATAAAGTGAGCAGGTAACAACTCAGTCTCTGGCACTCTTCTCAGTCACTCTGAGGCGTGCCCATGGTCTCAGATGTAAAGGAGTCAGGGACTGTGGAGGTGATTGTTGCTGGAGTGCTGGTCTGAGGTGCCATTGGGGTGCCTGGCCCCGAGAGTACAACAGGAGATGGTGTGTGCAGGAAGCTGTCCGAGAGCTGACTCAGTCCTGTGAGGTTGAGAGGTCCTTCCTCAAGTACCTGGGATGTGAGGCCCAAGACGGATGACAGATGTTCTGAGGAAGGGCTTGGCTGTGGGGTGGAGGAAGGAGGAGTGTAGTGGGGCTGTCTGGTCTGCAGCTGGGTCAGGTGAGGTGTCTGTGATGTCTGTGGCATCCGAGGAACCTGGGTGTGGACTGGGAAGGGCTGCCTCTGCTGTGGGAAGTCCTGGTAGTGGTAGGCTTGGTAGGTGAGAGGCTGCTGAAATTCATGGAAGGGCTGTGACATCGCCTGGGGTGGAGGAGCAGACCTAGAGTGCATAGGAGCAGGTTCAGCTGGGCCTGGAGGGTGGTACAGAAGAGCTGTGATCCTCTCCTTCATCGCCGGGTACTGGGCCTCGGGCATGTCCATGAGGGTCTGGCCCACATACGTGATGAAGGGCTTGCGGTTGGAGGATGGTCTGTCAAAGTGGACCAGCTGGGAGAGGAGATCTGTGCTTGCTTTGATTGTGTCCCTGATCTCCAAGAGGACAGTGTGGCTCTGTCCCTCCGGTCTGCCTCTCTGCCTGCTTTCTGTGGAGGTGGAGCTGGGTGTGGGTGTGGGTTGATCTCTGGTGGCTGCCTCTTCTTGCTCCATCTGAGACACGGGATCCTCCACGTCCTCTGGCACGGGGAGTGCAGCTGTGTGTGTGGGGTCTCTGTCGTGGGGCCTTCCAAAGACACCTGCCTGGACACTGTAGCTGTCTCCTGGCTGGAAGAGGAGTGGCTCTCTGTGGGCTGTCTGAGGGAGAGGGTTGACAGAGGGGCTGCTCCTCAGTGGCGGATCTCACCCTCCAGGAAGCTGCACCTGGCCATGACATAGGTCTCCCTGTCAGTGAGCTTGACAGCGGCCTGCCCGGATTTCTTCAGGTGCAGCTTGCCATACCAGGTGTGCATGTGCTTTCACCACCCAAGGAGTACATCTGAAGTGTAGCCCAGGCTCTCCGCCTTCTCTCCGCCTTCTCTCTCCATGCTGCCTGCTTCCGCTTGGTGTCGTGATAGAGCCTGAAGCCTTTCCTCCACAGGTACTCGTTCTCCCTCAGCCATTCCAGCACCTCCTCCTCATGCTGCTCGGAAAGGATGTACTGCTTCCTCTCCCCCTTCGCCTTGCCTCTTCCTCCCTCTGGTAGGGGCTTCAGCAGCAGGGCCTTCATGGGCTTGAGCAGCAGGGCTTTGAGGGCCTTGAGGCTGGTCTATCACAGCAGCAGCAGCAGCAGCAGCAGGAGAAGCACCAGCAGCACCAGCAGCACCAGCAGCACCAGCAGGAGAAGCACCAGCAACACCAGGAGCAGCACCAGCACCAGCAGCTTCAGAGTCAGCGCCAGGGGGTGGGATGGTGGTTCTGTCCTTCTTGCCAGGGCTGGCAGGAGTAGGCACAGGCTTCCTCTTCTTCCCCATGGTGTTCTCTCAAGATGTCTCTGGCAGCAGGTCTTTCCTCTGAATGGTGACTGCTTGCGAGCTGCCTCCTTTTATATCTGTGGAGCTTATGCAATTCATCCTCCCCGCATGCGCAGTGAACATTTTGCATCTGCTACGCATCCGCTATGCATCCTATCGGCGTCCGTGATGAATCCACATCATCCGCTACACATCCGCAATGCATCCACTCCTTCCGCTATACGTCCACTTCACTGTTCTCCCCCAGAGGCCCTGTGGATGTGTCATCTGCTTCCCTCCGCTTCCATCTGCTAGGCTTCCTACGAACATCCGCTTTACATCCCTGCTACATCCTGCCCATGTCCGTTCCTTTCCATTGTTGTCCGCTCTGTTTATGCAAATTTGGGGCACTTTTGAGAGTGGATAACAATGGATGGAAAATTTGCTCATCCGCTGTGTCCTTTTTACATATGTTTTGCATCTGTCGGCCAGTGTGACTTAGCCTTTAAATAAAAAATGAAAGCAGACTTTTTTCTCTGCCTGCATGGAGTCCCTTGTCCCTTCTAGTGTATAATTTCTGAAAATATAAAAGTTCAAATGTTTGTTATTAGTTTGATAGACTAAGCATGTTTACATGAATGTATTGCTTTTTAATTTAGTCTGACCCCCAATCTTTTAGCAAAAGTTCTTAAATTCCAAGTATTACTAGCCCTTTAGCCTGTTTGTATATTTTTTAAAATTAATTTCTTATTTCACTTTTTGCCATTTGCTTCTATTCTTTTGTTTTTAAGCTTATGGTTAGTTTTTTTGTTCAAGAATAATGGTAAACTCACCAGGTAGCTTTTCAAACTTGTTATCTGGAACATTTCTAGTATCATTAATATTGTGAAGTAAATAATTTCCAGAAATTATGAGAAACCAAGCTCAGTGGCCTTCAAAAGACTCCATTGTAGCTGAGAACATGATGATTCCTGTTCTGTATATAGAATAGTAGACTCCTAACACAGGATTCTGATTGGCTAAACAACCTGAATGGGGATTGGTTCAATAGGAACCAATACAAGAAACCGCTCAAAAGGCGTCAAAACTAAATACCTGTCATTGGCTACAAGCCGGCAGGCAAATCCCTATAAAAAGGCTGCCGCAGCTTGAGCCAATGTTCCGTTTTTCCACTGCTGTATATAATAAATACTTTGTTGTTGGAACCCGGTCTACCTCGTGTTTTTCCGGATGGAACACTGGCGACGAGGGTGGGATCATCCTAAATGCGAGACTGAGCACACGGCAACAAATAAAACTAGACAAAGAACTATGGCAAGAAATAACGCGCCGCCCGCACCCTTCAATCCCAATGAAGAGGATTGGAAATCCTACGTAGACCGTTTCCAGATGTATTTTGAAAGTAAAGAGATGGAAGAGATCTCAGACCAGCGTAAGAGAGCTGTTTTCTTGACGCACTGCGGGCCCACAATCTTCAAGATGGCCAAGGCTTTGGCGAAGCCCCAAGATGTGAAGCAATTGACTTGGCCAGCGCTCCAAAGAATACTAAAGGCTCACTACACACCGGTGGTATCAAACCTAATAAAGCGGCACAAGTTCTACCGAAGAGACCAGAAAGAAGGCGAGACCATCGCTGACTTTGTGGCAGCCCTCCGACAAATAGGGGGAGCGTGTGAATTTCTAAATTTAGATGAGGCAATGCGGGATCGAGTAATACTGGGTTTTTATATAAGAGACTCTAATATACAGAGCAAACTGCTAAATAAACCCAACATAACCATAGCCAAAGCCATCGCCGAAGCCACAGCCGCTGAAGCCGTGAAAAAATTGGCGGTCAAAATGAAACAGATGAACATGAACAACGATGAAATGAGCCTGGACAGAGAGAAGAAACAATTTCCCACCACCACTCACCACGAGGATATTGACGAGACATCAGAATCCGGGGAGGAAGACGATGAAGTCCACTGCCTATACGGCAACAAGAAAGGGCGCGAAAAAAAGAATTGGTGGGAATGCGCTGGCTGCGGAGGGAACCATCCTCGGGCCGATTGCAAATTTCTTGATGCCATTTGCAGGGCTTGCAAGAAAAGAGGGCATATCAAGAAGGAACAAAAAAAAGTACAGCCCAAACAGACACAGCAACTCCCCCGCACAAACTGAGCCAAAACAAATTGAGAGAAAGTGGCAGCGGAACAAGCAAGCCACTAACCGAGACAAAGCACATCAGACTTTCACTATTGGAAGCGCTCAGACGGAAAGCAGGAAGAAAGTAAAAATAATTGTAAAAATAGAAGGCAGCCCCTGCGAAATGGAGGTAGACTCTGGGTCTTTCCTATCAATGGTACCATGGGACACCATCAAACAACTGGTCCCAGATATCAAACTCAAAGAACTCCAGAGACAAAAATTAACCCTGAAGGACTACCAAGGAAACCGAATTCCTGTGGTAGGCCTAGGACATTTCCAAGTCGCCTACAAACAACATGTCAAAGTACTACCATTGACAATAGTCGACCGAGACCGACCAAGCCTCCTGGGCATCGAATGGTTCGCACCATTGGACATCGGGATGACCGGAGTAGACCGAGTGGCCGCAACCGACTGGGAAGAAAGCCTGATCCAAGAGTTCCAGGATGTTTTTGACGGCTCCCTAGGCAGGTATCGGGGGACCCCAATTTCCTTTAGTCTAGACCCCGAGGTAGCCCCTAGAAGACTAAAGGCAGGACGTGTTCCTTTTGCTCTGAAAGCAAAAATAGAGGAACAACTAAATAAATTAATAGACCAAGGGGTGTTAGAACCTGTGGACCATGCTAAGTGGGAAACGCCAATCGTAACACCAATTAAACCAGACAGGTCGGTTCGTATTTGTGGTGACTACAAGGCTACTCTGAACCACGCATTGCAACAAAGTGCATACCCGGTGCCAGTCGTACAACACTTATTACATTCTCTTGGGGGAGGAAAAGTTTTCGCTAAACTAGATCTAGCTCAAGCTTACCAACAGCTCCCAGTAGACCCATTAACGGCTGAAGCACAAACTATAGTGACCCACAAAGGGACATTCAAGTGCAACAGACTCCAATTTGGAGTGAGTGTAGCCCTAGGCGTTTTCCAGAGCCTCATGGAATGCCTATTAAATGGTATAAAAGGGGTCGTACCATATTTCGACGATGTCCTAATTTTGGCCAAAGATGCGACCCAACTAAAAAAAAGACTAAAAGATGTATTAACTAAATTCAGAGAATCTGGCCTAAAAGTAAAAAAAGAAAAATGCTGTTTAATGACTGATCGCATCGAATTCCTGGGCTACTTAATAGACGGAGAGGGTATACATCCTACTGACAAAAAAGTCAAAGCTATTAAAGACGCACCAGAACCAAGGAACAAAACTGAACTACAAGCATTTTTGGGACTAATAAATTTTTATAACGTGTTCCTACCCCACAAAGCAACAATAATGGAACCATTACACCGATTACTAGATAAAAAAACAATTTGGACTTGGGGTTATAGAGAAAAGAAAGCCTTCCAAAAAATAAAAAACTTATTAACATCAAACACCGTTCTTATCCAGTTTAGTAACACACTTCCATTGATGGTGACCTGCGACGCCTCACCATTCGGAGTCGGTGCCATCCTGAGCCACTAATTGCCAGATGGGAGAGAGGCACCCATCGCATACTATTCAAAGACTCTGTCTAAAACTGAGCGTAATTATAGCCAATTGGACAGAGAGGCCCTGGCAATCATCGCCGGAGTGAAACGCTTCCACGAATATCTATATGGAAGAACATTTTTGGTTGTAATGGACCATAAACCTCTACTGGGAATTTTGGCGGGAAACAAGCCGACACCGAACATTTTGTCCCCGTGAATGACTAGATGGTCAGAATTCCTAGCAGCCTACTCGTATACTCTGACACATCGCCCCGGGAAACAAATTTCCCATGCAGACGCGTTGAGCAGAGCACCATTACCGAATATAGAGGAAGACCCGGCGCCGACGATGAACACCTTGCAGATAGAAACATGCCCCGATCTACCCATATCTGCAAATTATGTCGCCAGAGCCACTGCAAAAGACCCATTGACTGCCCATGTACTGAACTGGGTAGGTAAAGGCTGGCCAGAAAATCAAAAAACTGAGAACTTTAAACCCTTCCGGACCAGACAAACCGAACTCTCAATTCAAAAGGGTTGTTTGTTGTGGGGTGATCAGGTAATTATTCCCTCCAAATTACAAACTAAGGTACTGGGTATGCTTCATGAAGGCCACCCTGGAATTGTTAAAATGAAAAGCCTTGCTAGAAGCTATGTCTGGTGGCCGGGTATAGACAGGGACATCGAATACTGGGTAAATTCTTGCAACAAATGCCAAAGAACCAGACCTTCCCCACCAAAAGCACCCATTAGGGACTGGGAAACCCCACAAGGCCCCTGGTCACGAATCCACATTGACTTTGCGGGTCCCACTAAGGGGCATACTTTCTTAATTGTCGTAGATGCATACTCGAATTGGCTGGAGGTTAAAATTATGCCACCTATGACAACAGAAACCGTTATTAAACAACTTGGCAAACTTTTCGCAACCCATGGCCTGCCGGACGTCCTAGTGTCTGACAACGGGCCACAGTTAACAAGTATCCAATTCGAACAATACCTAGCCTCCCTAGGTATTAGACATGCCCTGACCGTGCCGGCCCACCCGGCTGCAAACGGTAGGGCAGAGAGAATGGTCAGGTTTACCAAAGAAGGCTTAGAAAAAATGGACATTGGGGATGTCCAAGAAAAAATAAAATGCCTACTCACCCTCCAGCATATTACACCGGGTACGATAACAAACAAAAGCCCGGCTGAATTACTAATGGGGAGAAAACTGAGGTCGTATCTAGACAGATTGCACCCAAACTATATGCCAGAAACCTCCCCCGACTCCTCCACCCGTTTCAGGACATTTGAAATAGGCGACCTAGTCTATGCAAGAAATTTTACCGGGGACCCATTATGGCTTCCAGGTACAATAACTCAAATTACAGGCCCCCGGTCCTACCGACTAACCATAGACGATGGCAGGGAATGGAAGCGGCACATAGACCAGCTTCGGTCCTGAAACATAGAAAGAAGTACAAACACACAACCACAAATATTAAAAAACGATGAAAATCAAACCAGGGAGAGGGGGGAAATACAAGAAAATAATAAAGAACCGTTTCAATTAAACACAGAATATGATAACAAACAAAAAGAGCAAAAAAGAGACTTACAGTTAGAAGAAAGTTGTGAGAAAAGTCCACTCGAAGGGGCCAGCCAGGCCAGCTCGACCTGCCCGGAGAAACCAGGAGGGAGCGGCAAAACCGCCGGCCTAAGAAACTCAGGCGGCAGTAAAATGGCTGACTCACCCTTCCAGGCAGTTCCATGGAGAAGGACCGGAGAGACAGCAACCCCATCCGAACTGGTTGAAGTCTTCAGCAGGAATGAACCGCGCAAGTCCAGTCGAGTCAAAAGAAGCCCCACCTACCTGTGCGACTATGTCACCATGTAGGACTAAACCAAGAGGGGAGGGGTGTTCTGTATATAGAATAGTAGACTACTAACACAGGATTCTGATTGGCTAAAAAACCTGAATGGGGATTGGTTCAATAGGAACCAATCCAAGAAACCGCTCAAAAGGCGTCAAAACTAAATACCTGTCATTGGCTACAAGCCGGCAGGCAAATCCCTATAAAAAGGCTGCCGCAGCTTGAGCCAATGTTCTGTTTTTCCACTGCTGTATATAATAAAGACTTTGTTGTTGGAACCCGGTCTACCTCGCGTTTTTCCGGACGGAACAATTCCCTTTGTCTTCTGGCAATCAAACCTGTAGGAAACCACTAACCTGTGGTGTCCTCATAAGAAGCTGCTATTCATTTGTTCCAGAGAGGTTCTGTGGGACTGATATATTTGTTGGTCCTTTGGTCTTTTCCATAGTGATTGTCTCCATGCAGAGATATGCTCATTCACCATTCCTTACTTGGAAATCAAACTTCTAGCCTCACTTTGTAATCATTTTCCAATATTATGTATTTAGCTATTATAAGGCTAGTAGAGATCTTCAAAATGACAATTTTTCAAAACCACTTAATGACTTAGGACTTCTGGGGAAACAATGATGCACTGAGGAGACAGCAGAGCTAACAGATATGGCAAAAAGAGGAGCCAGAAAATAGAGGCTCACAACAAGGAAACTAAAACAGCAGTCTCTGGATGGATTCAGAGTTTGGGAGCCAGAAGGAAGTCCTCTGATATTAGCATGGTTTGGAGCCTTCAAATGCACCTATTTCTTCTCTTAATAACCTCTGAAGATGGTTTGATAACTGTTTTTTTTTCTTGTAATATTAAAAACTTTCAGAAGGGCAAGTTTCATTACATCAAGGATTCTCCTTCTTCTTCAGTAAAAGAAGTTTCTTGTAGGTTTAAGAACTTTAAAAATATTTTTGAAAAATTGGAGACAGCAAAAGGGTGGTTAGAAATTGATTTTGAAAAACTGAAAATAAACTAAGGCGCCAGATTTATTGGAAAAAGAATTTGAAACTATTTATTTAAGAAAACTTATGTGACTTCCCAACTCACTCTCAGTGACTTTGGGTGGCTTAAATTCCCTCACAAAAATAATGCAAAAAGCAATAATGCCCCACCCCCTGGCAACAACAATGAAACAAGCCACTTAAAGAGCTCTGTAGGTTTCATTGTTGTCTTCAGGGCCTTGAAAAAGAGTGTCAAAGTGGGGTGCAATTTTATCTTTGCAAGAATGATGTTCCAGACTCAGGGAGTCACCGTGAAGATTGAGATAATGAGATAATAAGAATGGTCTGTTTAAAACCCTATCATATAAGGATTTGGAATCTAAATATAAGAATCTTTCCATGGGAAAATGTGAGTTAGAGAGAAAGGTGACCTTGAAGTCAGCTCACTACAGGCAATAAAAAAGAACCAAAGATTATAACTGAAGGAGAAGAGACCCACTAATACAAAATAGAGGAAAGTATTTCAACCCTGGGAAAATTCACGGAAATTTAGCAGCAATGTACTCAGAACTTTCTCTTAAGATTCTTTGCTACTATAAAAATGGATTTGAAAGGAGATATAGGCTCCTTGTAGAGGCTACAAATGGTAATCAGGCTGTGTTGGATATGAATTTAAAAATGAAAAACTACAAGAATAATATGGACAGAGATATTACATGAGACTTACTGACTGATGTTTTGATAGTTAAAAGGGACAAACCAACAATAAATAAAATGACTTGGATGTGTTATTTTATGTGTAGAAGAATACCTTGGAAAACCTTCTCATTGTAGACTTACAAAAGAGATGTATTATACTTATGAAGGAGTTTCTGAGAAAAGATAAAGAGAAAATTAAAAGATATCAACTTTCAGGGCACTTTTAAAAGGAACAAATATATAAATTTACAAAAATAATAAAAAAAAAGGAACAGAAAGTTGGCTTATTCAATCCAGGTTGAAATATATGTTTTTCTTTTTGAGAAGCTTGTAATGGATTTTTCTTAACAAGGACTGAATGATGAGACTTTTAAAGATTTGTTTATACCTTAGAAATGGAAAGAAGAGAGGGGGTGCAATGATTAAAAATGCTAAGCTAGTCAGCTGGAAAGCTGACAGTCTGGGTTTGAACCTGAATTAGAAGTTAAACGTTTTACTGGAGTTTGAGGAAGAAAGTAAGGAGTTGCTTGCTTGAAAAATTCTGGATGACCAACTTTTGTTTCACCTATTCTATATTCATTATTCAGTGATATATTCTTGCACATTGTGACTGTTATAAGTTGAACAGATGTCAGTTGAACAGAATTGACCAACCTTTTCCTGCCTCATGATACATTCCATTTGAGTGTGTGTGTGCAAGAAATATTATAGGCAATATATCACTGATTTCAGATCAGAATCTGTAGTCTGTTTACAGCCTAAAATAAACCCATTCCTGTTGCCTATGAAACAAAAAAAAAAATCTGGAACAAGATTTTTTGAATGCAAAAGATTCAGTTAGTTTTCTGTTTTGTTTGATGAACTTGTGTCTTGGCTTTGTTCCCATGAGGACTAACAAATCACAGCTGCCTGGATTAGGGAGTATATTGCTCCCTTCCCTAGTGAACAAGCTGAGCAAAGAGAATGAGATTGACGATACAGTTCCTGTTAACAATTTAAAATGTGCACTGAAGTGAATCTGTGGTATATCTAAAACATAATAAAGGAAATTTAGAGATGTATTTTTTTCTTTATTTTATTGCTTAACCATAGGATAAGACTGAACTTGAGACTGGGGAATCTCACCCATATCACCCATAGGGGTGAGAAAGACTTTTTTTAAAAAAATATACATTTATTTACTTTTTGCTGCTTTATTTCTAAATGTGATATGTACATATATAATGTATGTATGTATGTATGTATGTATGTATGTATGTATGTATGTATGTATGTATATGCATATATCAGCATGCAGTGTGTCCTGTGACCTTGCTTTCAATTCCATTATATTCTCTTTGCATCTAACCACTAGAATGTTACATTTGTATGCAGTTCTGACCTCTAATTACTAAATAATGAGTGGACAATTAGAAATATATTGATGATGATGTTATCCATTTAGTTGAGAACCAACTCTTGGCAATTTTAAGGGACAGATCACTCCACATTTTCCAATCTTGCTCTTTTTCTTTGAATTTTTTAATGCTCTGGCTGGTGTCAGCTTGATAGTATCCAGCTAGTATCCAGTTATTTTTTTCTTTATAAAGTTTTATTAATTTTACATTTTGTTAGTGCTCAATAAACATCGTATTGTATGGGTTATTTTACTTGCTTAGTAGTACAGATTACATTCTTAATCTCCACCCCTTTTTTCCCAGAACACTGGTAGAATAAGTTCCATGTTTGATAATATTCTGTATCCTCTTTCTATTTAAACTTCAATGAAAGTCTGTTGATTTCCGAACAATATAGTCTCTTCCTAATTATTTCTTTGTCTTGTGGTATTCCTTCATTTTTCCAATATTGTGCAAATATAATCCTCACTGCTGTTATTATATGCAATATTAAATATATATTTTGTTTAACAAGTTTTTCTGGTGCTGTACCTAATAGAAAAAGTTCAGCTTTAAAATCTACATGTTTTCCTATAATCTTTTCTAACCACTTATGCATTTTTGCCCAATTTTTTTTGCTTTAATACAGGTCCACCATATACCGTAATATAGTCCGTTTTTTGGTTACATTTCCAATGTTTGTCAGTCATTGTGTTCTCTGATGATCTGGTTTCTTTTTATTGACAACTCTTCCAAACTTAATTGCTTTCTTCATTGAAGTTGGTATACTTAAAGAGAAAAGTGATCTCTGACATATACAAAAAGTTTTAGAATTCCTTAATCGTGATCCCAAATTTTTTTTAAAGTAGGTTTCAGTGAATCATACAAGCATGTGATAGCATTTAGAAAATATTTCTTCCCTCCCAAGAGATTTGTTATTGCCTGTTGCTCCTCTTGTCTCAGAAGATCCTGAAAATCATTTTATTTCAGTTGGTCATTGTGTGATTGCAGTTTGGATCTCTGATCATAGTGTCTCATTATGTTGTTGCAGCTGATTTTGGTTATGCCTAGTATTTTCCTTCTGCATCATCCAGTCTTGTGTTTGGGATAATGTACAAAACTTGCAAAAGAAATAATAATCAGGATTGGGAGGATTTAACTTCCTACTTTGTACCAATATATCCCTTATAGGTGTTTTCTAGATTCATGGTTCTGTTGTCAAAGTGTTCTTATTATGGAACAACACAAGCCAAGATTGAAATGGCCATGGCTCTGATGGCCTTCTCATAAGGCTTAAAATTTGACTTTTTTTCCCCGGCATTGGACCAGGAAATAAAGTGTGCCTATTTTTCATGAGCTTGTGGATGTATGTGCAGCCTTCCAGGTGCACTGCCTTTTAGTTTGTGTTGTTGTATTTATTGTTTATTGTAATTCTTGTTTGCTGTCCAGGGTTATGTGGTGAACAGATGACCTTGTACATTGAAAAAAAGAAATTAAATATTAGCAGTTCTTTGATTATCTGATCAACTTCTTTTTTTCTGGCATAGCTCTTATGTTGGTGCAGTTTTACTGCCATTACTATATTTACACACCAGGAGAAACTTCTGTTGAAGTAATTCCCTGTTAGGAGAATGAGTGCATACAGGGAGACGTATAGAGAATAGTGTTGGAATAACACACACTCAGTACACAGATACACTGCACAGTAAATGTAGGTTTTTACTTCCAGAAAGGTTTATGTAAAGTTCAAAATAGGCAGTCCAAAAGTCATTCACAGGTTAATCAGTCAGTTTTTCAATCCAGGGATATTCCAGTAACAAAGTCCAGTGTCAAAAGCAGTTAAGTATCAGACTTACATTAAATCCAGTAATATCAGTCAATTAGGAAAAATGGAGCAATAGCAATACTTTCCAACAGAAGGAAATAAGGATACACTCTCTTCTCTTCTGAGACTCAGACTAAGACAAACCAGGTCTCTGGCTCCATCTTATGGCCGTTTGAGAAACCACACCCAATTGCATGCTCTTGCATTCCTTTAAAGAGATAGTACTAAAATGTTTATCCTGGTTTATATATTTCTAACCCAAATACCTGTTAGGAGACTCATATTCCTAACATTCTCCCCTTTTGGGTAAGATAATATATACAACCTTGCATTCTAAGTCCATAATCTTTACAGCATGCCTTATGCTTTATAGAGCCTTGGGCCTTTGTAAAATGATCTCCTATATTGTTTTCTGGCATACAGTATTCTAGCTTAATCATCTTACTTTGCACACATTGTCTCACATTTAAATATCTTAAATCTATGTGTTTCGTTCTTGTTTTAACAGCAATATTTGAAGCCATCTGTATTGCTGATTGGTTATCTTCGTAAACAACAATAGGATCTGTTACATTAATTCCCATATCAATTAATAATTGCTTATACAAAACTAAATCTGTACATAGTAAAAACAAACATGAGAATTAAGCCTCCATTGTTGACAAACTTAGATGTTTCTGTCTAATAGATCTCCATCCAATCAATGCTTTTCCCAATAATACAGCAGTACCTGATATAGATTTTCGTGTATTTATGTCTGTAGCAAAACTTGCATCAGCACATTCAGTTAAATTCAGTTAATCTTTTGGCTCCAAATACAATGCATAATGCATTGTCTGTTTCAGATATCTTAACACACATTTAGCAGTTTGCCAGTGCCTTTCAGTGGGCTCAGTGTTAAATCTCGCTAATTGATTAACTGTATGCAATATCTGGCCTTGACCAATTACTGAGATAAGATAAACTACCAATCAAGGACTGATAAATGTTCTTATCAAAAACAGGACTTTGAACATCACTATGGCTAAACTCCTGGCTCATTGGTATCTTAGCCAGCTTACAAAGTTCCATTTTATAACTTTTTAGTAATTGGTTAATTTTGTCTGCCTGTGAGATCTTATATCCTCCCTTAGTTCTATCTATCTTTAAACCAAGATAATGTTTGATTTCTCCTAACTGTTTTATCTTAAATTTATTTTCCAATAGTGAAATTATCTCAGTAGCTTCTTGTTCAGTTTTGGTGATTAATGCTATATCATCAGTAAATAATAGCAATAATGAAATCATACCATTATTTTCTCTTTTAAACAAACATGAATAAGCCATGCCAGCTACAAAACCTATCTTAGTTAATTATTTAACAATACATTGGTTCCACTCATATCCTGATTGCTTTAAACCATAAAGACTCTTTTTCAATTTCCAGCAATCATTATCAGTATTATCATTTTTGAGACCTAAAGGTTTCTTTAAATATATAGTGTATTGCAAAGGTGCATGCAGATAAGCTGTCTCTACAACCAAATGATTTACAATGTATTTCTCCTTGGCTACCCACACTAATGCTGCCCTTAATGTAGTAGCCTTCAGACTAGGTGCAAACACCTCATCATAGTCATTTGCTGTCTGATTGAACCCTTGTGCTACTAACCTGGCTTTATGGGTAACAGTCCCATCCACACCTGTCTTCAGTTTATATATCCATTTGCATCCTATGGCATGTTTACCTGGTGGTAACTTAACATTTTCGTCTACATCCAGTTTTTTTCATGATTCTAGTTCCTTATCCATTGCTTTCTGCCAAGCAGCCTGATCCTTAGCAGGATACAGTTTTAATTCATTATAATTACTTGGAACTGTATTCACTTGGCATACAACACTAGCCTGATATCTATCAGGTGGTCATGTTACTCAGGTTGAATGTCTTGGTAATACAGGACTTACTGGTGGACTTTCCTGTGCCATCTGCTCCTGTTCTTCCACCTCCTCCTGTGCTTGTTCTCCTACTTCCTCCTGTCCTTCCTCTTTAATGGCTATTTGAGGTGTACTGATTTTATCCTTAGGGACTATTTGGGTGTCAATAATAATATCATTGCTGGATTCCTGTTCCCACCCAATGTGCTCAAGAAATTTTGCACTAGCATTACAATAAACATGAGCTGTGCCTTGATCCCAAAATCTAAATGATCTATGGTTGGCCTCATAACCCCCTCAAAAAATTTCTTAGCTCTGTGTTGCCCTTTCAGTCTTACTTGTGAGGGAATATGCACCCATCCTGGAGCTCCAAATGTGTGTAGATAACTTAAATTTGGTTTTCTGCCATGCCAACAAGTGAATGGCAATTCTCCAGTTGTTGTATTTACTACATTATTTAAAACATGGTTACTACACATTATGGCTTCACCCCACAGTGTTCCAGGTAAACCTGAGTCAGATAACATAGTGCGAGCCATGGCTTGTAATGTTTGCCCTCTTCGTTCTATAAACGAGTTATGTTGTGGTCTGTAAGGTGCAGAATGTTTATCCTCCACACCAGCCAATTTCAGCATATTTTGAAATCTTTTATTAACAAATTCAGTCCCATTATCAGTTACTAAAGTAATAACTTTACTTTTCATTTTTCTCTCGGCAAACCTTAGCCAGTTAAAGAAATGTTGGAATGTTTCTGTTTTGTTTTTCATAAGATAGCAGAAACCATATCGTGAGTAATGATGCATAATACTCAAAATATAACAGGCACCTCCTAAACTTGGTTTCTTAGGACAAATTATGTCAGCAAATACAACCTCTAAAGGTTCTTTGGTCTTAAACCCATTTAGTCTGTTTTCAGGAGTAACTTTACTCTTTTCTTGACTACAAGCATTACAGTGTAAATACTTGCTACAGGGTTTCAATTTTGCTCCCACTGCCAATTGAACAGTTTGTTTGAGCATTTTGAAATTAATGTGCCCTAGACGTCTATGTAGTAAATGTATACATTCATCATGTGGCTTAACATTGTTATAAACTGAGTTAGCCATTTTCAACTGATCATCATGTATTACATATAAACCATTCTTTAAAGTAGCAGTAACACTTTTACCCTCTTTCTCTATTATACAGTTATCTCCCCTAAAGGTTACTACATAACCAAGATTAACTAAAGCCCTTACTGATAGCAAATTAAACTTCAGTTTAGGTACATATTACATGGTTAAATGTTCGTTTATACAAGAACAATATGCAGTACCTTCACCTGATGCTTTAATCTTCCTTCCATTTGCCAATGAAACATGTTATTTACTTGTGGACATCTTTACAAACCTTTTTCTATCTTTAGTAATGCACTGTGATGCTTCACTATCAACAACCCACAAATCATGGTTTACAGTTGAATTGCTAGAAATTGCTATACTAACATTCTTTTTGGCCTTCTCTGGTGTTTGCCAGTATTCTGTCATTTTCCTTTTTACAGAATTTAGCTATATGTCCCCTAGCCCCACAAGAAAAACATTTCCTAACAGTATAGGTAGTTGAAGATAAATTATCTTCTTGTGGTTGTTCCTTTCTCAGTTGCTCCCTATCAAGCTGTCTTCTTGCTTCTTCTAACAACCTTCCGGTTATGTCAGTCTGTGTCAGTTTATCTCTGGGCAGGACTTCCAGTGAAGATACATAGTCATCATAACTTTCATCCAATGAGGAAAGAATGATGTAAACTTGATGCAGTTCTGAAAATATTAGTTCTTTTTCATGTAGCTCTTGGAAAGTTCTTTTTATGAAATTTAAATGAGCTAGCATATCTCCACCTTTCAGAAGACGTACTCTAAACAGTTTACATGTAATATGTATGTGTGCACCTACACTATCACGAACATAAATCCTCTTCAAATTCTGCCAACACTTAGCAGCAGACTCTTCTCCATGAATATGGACTAGCTGCTGGTCACTCAGTGTTAATCCAATTATACAAAGAGCTCGTTCATTGTTCTGTTTGAAGTCAGCAATCTTCTTGGCATCATCCTCATTATCTGGATCCCAAGCATTTACATCTGGTGGATTTTGAACGACATTCCATAAACCTTCTTTACGTAGAAGTAGACTGCATTTCATAGACCAGGAAACATAGTTTGTTCCATCCAACTGGGTTATCAGTGATAGACTTGTGGAAGTGTCTTGTGCCATCTTTATCAGGATAATAAACTACAATTAAACAGTAAACAGATGTCTGTATACAGTATTGTGCATTCACACTAACTCTCAGTCATCTGAGCCTGGTATTGCCTGGGCCCATAACCAGTGTTGAGGTAATTCCCCGTTAGGAGAATGAGCGCATACAGGGAGACGTTTAGAGAGTAGTGTTGGAATAATACACACTCAGTACACAGATACACTGCGCAGTAAATGTAGGTTTTTTTACTTCCAGAAAGGTTTAAGCAAAGTTCAAAATAGGCAGTCCAAAAATCATTTACAGGTTAATCAGTCAGTTTTTCAATCCAGGGATATTCCAGTAACAAAGTCCAGTGTCAAAAGCAGTACAGACTTACATTAAATCCAGTGATATCAGTCAATTAGGAAAAATGGAGCAACAGCAATACTTTCCAACAGAAGGAAATAAAGATACACTCTCTTCTCTTCTGAGACTCAGACTAAGACAAACCAGATTTCTGGCTCCATCTTATGGCCGTTTGAGAAACCACATCCAATTGCATGCTCTTGCATTCCCTTAAATAGATAGTACTAAAATGTTTATCCTGGTTTATATATTTCTAACCCAAATACATGTTAGGAGACTCATATTCCTAACAACTTCCCCTGATGAATGTTTGTTTGTCACATTTTTTTTTTAAGGTAACACTTTTTAGCAAGCTGCTAAAGATTTATGCTTGAAGATTGCAGAAAAAATATTTGTAGGAGTTTATAGGGGGACCAAGCTATTCATTTTGATTGTATTTATTTATTTATTTTAGGGCATTTGCTTTCACAAGACAATACACAAAGATGCATGATAAACTAGAAAGTAATCAGTCTAAAACACAGTAAAATTAATCCAATGATACAAGGCAATTAAAATTAAAATGCTTTGGGAAAGGTTTTTATTGAAAAGAACCTGTTAGTGCTTGTACAGAATTCTCATTGAAAAGGCTTTATTAGTGATGGTCCAGAGAGCAGGGTTTCAGACAGTGATTTTCATGTTCATCAGGTAGACTCCTTTGGGTACAATATTTCTTCAAATATTTTGATTAAAAAATTAGAACTTCAAAGACTAAAGCAAACACTTAAACAAAATCCAGAAATGAACAAGCAAACAATGCAATCGTACTGGGGTTGGTCTATTACGTTCCTTTTCAATATGCATTCTCTGGATTAAAAAACAACAACAAAATGACATACACAATCTTGTACTTTAAGAAAATAGGCTTCCGGTTTGATCTCCTTCAGTAACAGATAAAAACCTTGTCTCTCCAAGGCTTTGATCCATGCTCACCGCTGGAGCGCCCCGAGCTGGCTGGTTTCAGGGCTAAGCCACCCCATAGAGGTGGTGAAGAGGGAGGAGACTGCCTGCAGGGTTAAAGAGAACCACATCTCTCCTCCCCAACTGGCCATTACTCCCTTTCCCGAAGGCAGTTGCAGCGGTGGTCAGAAATGGCCACCACAAAGAAGAACTCGATCAGAAAATAATGTGCAGGAGGAAGATAAGAAGAAAAAGTTTTGGTTGACCGCGTCAAACAACAAAAGCAAAAAATAAGGTATTCTGGAATTTAAACAACAAAAAAAGTAACATTGTTCCCAAAGAAGATTTTGAAGCTGCGAAGGAGAGAGAGAGAAGGAAAAGGATTAGGTTTTTTTCTTCCCTTTCTTATACTGACAGCTAAAGCCCCTGTCACACTGCAGCAACGGATGGAAAGAGGATGTAAAATGGAGAAAAACACTTACCATCCATTGGTTAATGCGATGCTTCCGTTCTGTACTCACTGCCTCCGTTTTTCTTCCTCTCTGTCCGTCCAGCATCCGTCTATTGACATTTCATCCGCTCAAAAGGTTTTGAGCTGCTCAAAACTTTTGAACAGAAAATGTATCAAATGCATCCGTTCTGCATCCGTTGTCATCCATTATGCATCCGCTATATCCACTAGGCATCCGCTGCGCATCTGCGCAACTTGAATCTGCTCCAGTGGTAAATGGACGCAGGGAGGAAGCAGAACGGACACAGAATGGATGCACAGCATTAGTAGCACAGACAGAGAAAGGATGAAAGCAGATGCAGCACGCAAAGAAAGCATTTAAAACGGAAAAAACATTCGCAGAGGGGACCTATCTCGGATATTAAGGATGTCTAGAGGATGCCTAGAGGATGCAAAAGGATGCTTCTGTTCCGTATCCACTTTCCATCCGCTCTGCGTCCTCCCCCTGTCCGTTCCTTTCCGTGTTGTCCACTCTGTTTATGCACATTTTTGCCCCTTTTGAGAGTGGATAACAATGGATGGAACATTTTTCGCGTCCGCTGTGTCCTTTTTACAAACGTTTTGCATCCGTTGGGCAGTGTGACAGGGCCTTAAGAGACTTAAGCAAGAAATTGAAAAAAAGAAAATCCATTTTGACATTAATAGGCATCTAAACTGAAAATAAAAGTCAAAGGGATAATAATAGCTGGACATTTAAAAGTTTTTAAAAACTGGAAAGGAGGAAAAAAAAAAAAGAAGGGCAGGATCTGGAAAAATGGAGGAGACTGCCTGGAATTAAGGAATGGAACTGAAATTAAAATGAACTCACAGTGAAATTTTAACAAGATTCCTCAAAGATACATTTTAATGGAAACTTGGTAACAAAATAATAGAACCTCAGGAAGAGAAAATGGAGAAAAAGAAGAAACAGCCTTGGATTATTTGGATTACTTGGTGATTTTTGGTTTTTGCATCTGGATGACTAAAATTAACTGGGTGGTTGTTTAAAAGTTTTTAAAATGGTATCACTCTTAGAAGAACTGAAAACGGAACTTTAAAAATGGAAAGAAGATGCACAAGAAGGGAGAAGTTCTTTTGGCTTCGTGTTTCAATTCTTAGTAATGGAGATCTGGAACTATGAGAAGCAACAAGAAATACTTGCAGAACAAGAAGACTGGGACAAAGAAGAAGCCATCTTTAATGATCAAATAATTTTAAGTGGGGGGAAAAAAGAAAAGGGGGAAAAGAGAGTGAAAGGTTTAAAACTAAAAATAACAACCAAAAAGAAGAAGGACAATTTGAAAGATAAGTATAATATTAGAAAGCAACAGAAGAGGGGATTACAGATGAGAGAGTTAGAAGCAGAGAGACGAGGGGGTAAAAGGGGGAGGGAGAAGAAGAGGGGGAAGAAGGCAAGGAAAAGAAGTTGTAAAAGACAGAAACAAGAAATGGAGAAACAGGGAAAAGATATAAGGATTGTAACCATAAGTTTGTTTAGAGATAATGGGTGAAAATTTAATTGTAAAGGGGATTTTGCAAAGGTACATAAGATAGCATTGTTTTATTATAAATAGAAATAATTTCAGAAGATATGATGGATAAAATATTTATTGTAATGTAGTGGGATGTTTGCTAATAAATAAATGAATTAAAATGATTGAGAGAATTAAAAGGGAACATTTTTAATTATTAGTAATGATTTATAAAAATATAAGTAAGAAATATGGAGAAAAAAGAACTAACCATGGAAAGTTTATAGGTGTTCCCAAGGAAGCATGATATTCAATTGAAAAGAAATGTTAAAGATGTTAAGATTTTAATGCATATTAGTGATAGAATTGAATTGGAATGGAATGTATGTTTTATTTACACACACACACACACACACACACACACACACACATATATATTTCTTTTCTGAGGTTTTCGCGGGTATTTGTTTGTGGATCTTTGGTTATTCGGGGAGGCTGATGGGGGAGGCTTTTATTTTGTATCTGGTGGTTTTTTCTAGGTATGTGGTGGGGTCAGTGTTTAGGGGTTTGTATGTGGGGTCTTGGAGTAGGTTGGTTAACTTGGTTTGGTAGTCAGATGTATTCATAATCACTGTAGCATTGCCCATCCAGCAAAGAATCCAGCAAAGAATCATACCCAGAGAAAAATCATCCAGATGCCCCAAGCTGTATGGTCTCCCCAAGATACACAAAGAAGGAACCCCACTACGACCAATAGTCAGCTCCATAGGCTCACCTCTACAAAACTTAGCCAAATTTCTCGCCAAACAATTACAGACCTATGCAGAATCCATCAACTCACAGGTAAGGAACTCATTCCAGTTCATTGAGATCATAAAGAAACAAAACTTACAACCCAGCGACCTACTAGTGAGCTTCGATGTCATATCCCTCTTCACCCAAGTGCCTATAAAAGAAGCCTTGACAGCCATCCAAAACAAATACAACCCCCCCAAGTACATCCTAGATCTTACCAACCACTGCCTATCCAATACATACTTCACCTACAATGGACAAAAATACAAACAAATAGAAGGAGCACCCATGGGATCACCCCTCTCACCTGTCATTGCAAACCTCTACATGGAACACTTTGAAACACAAGCTCTAGAAAAATATGATCACAAACCCAAACTCTGGCTCAGATACGTAGATGACACCTTCATAATCTGGCCACACGGGAAAGAAAAACTGAACAACTTCCTCACACACCTCAACAGCCTACATCCCAAAATACAATTCACCATGGAAACAGAAGCCAACAATCAACTTCCCTTCCTAGATGTCTTAGTATACAAAAAATCCAATGGCTCCCTAGGACACACCATCTACCAGAAGAAAACACATACAAACCTCTATCTACATGCACTCTCACACCACCACCCAGCACAGATCAATTCCGTAGCCAAGACACTCATCTCCAGAACAAAATGCTTAGCCGATGAACAACACTTAAAAACCGAACTACACACTCTCACTAATGTACTTGCAGCCAATGGATTTCCAAAAAAGAAGATTACCCAACTAATCCAAAAAGAAACCCCAACCAAAAGCCAAGACAGAGAACAAGAGAATGGCAAAGCCCTCCTCCCATATATAAAAGGCACTACAGACAAAATCAGCAAGATCCTCCAAAAACACAACATTAAAACAGCATTCTGCACAAACAGAAAAATATCCACCATCCTAAGAAACCCTAAAGACAAAATCGAGTTAGAAAACCAAGGAGTATACGAAATCCCTTGCACTGCCTGCCCCACCACATACATAGGACAAACTAACAGAAGAATTAGTGCACGCATTGAAGAACACAAGAACTCAATCAAAGAAGAAGAACTGACCTCTTCCCTGGTCCAACACCTCAAAGCCACAGGACATGAAATTGACTTTAAAAATACCAGAACTATCGCCAAAACCGAACACTTCAACAACAGAATAATCAGAGAAGCCATAGAGATAGAGAAATGCCCACACAGCATGAATAGACGAGATGATACCTCCCGCCTACCAACCATTTGGAAACCTGCCCTCATTAATAAACGAGTAACTAACATGAAGAATGACACCAGACCCACACCCGCAAGTGCCACACAAGATGCTACCACCACACTTCCACACAGAAAAAAGACTCACACCCACACAGAAGAGGAGACACGACCACGAACCAGAAACCATGCTGCAGCTGCACCACTACCCGCTTCAAACCCTTCTGACCCATACAAGAAGCAAACTGACACCCACCATGAAGATGTGGCACGACCACGAACACGAAGCCAAACAACAAGATCACAGCTCACCAACTCAAATCCCCCAGTAACTAAGACTAACCTGAGCACAACCAAGCCCCCACCTAAGCAGAACACACCCCCAGCCAATCAGAACACAGCCAACCCCCCTACCAATCAGAACACAGCCAAACCCCCACCCAATCAAGTCACACTCCCACTAGCAGTTAAAAGGAAGAAGCAGCTGCAAGCTCACATTACTCTGAGAAGCACAGAGCTGAAGAAACAAGCCTGAAGATGATGAATGAGACTTCATCGAAACGTTGCCTAGATACTTCCAATTCTACGCGCGAGAAAACCCGAATAACCAAAGATCCATATATATATATGTATGTATGTATGTATGTATGTATGTATGTATGTGCTGTTTAGCTTCCTTCGAGTATTATCCCACGTCATTGTAGTTCTGTTAAAGTTGTAGCAACGTTTCAGCAGAATCTCATCTGCCATCTTCAGGCTTCTGTATGGATATGGGTCTTACATACAGAAGCCTGAAGATGGCAGATGAGATTCTGCTGAAACGTTGCTACAATTTTAACAGAACTACAATGACGTGGGATAATACCCGAAGGAAGCTAAA
>BLBF01000020.1:55449633-55475496 GCA_015471245.1 Laticauda colubrina | reverse complement strand
GCATTGATATACAATTGAAAGCACATAAATGATACATAGTTACAACACATGGCCATATGAGTCAAGTCCACTTTATTGTAAAGCAATATTGATTCTTTCAAATTTGAAAGTACAGTTACCCCCCTTCTATTTTATAGCCTGAGAAACTGGGAGAATCTCATCTGAACTCTTGCTTTGTCCACTATAAAACCTGCAGGATATGCGTCTCTTATGCTGTGTGTAGAATACACAGTGTTTGAAACTTATGTCTACATCTTTTTCCTTCGTATTAGCCTATTTCTGTATCATTTATATTGGTCGATAATTCTTAATGTATGGTTTACATAAGCTTTATTTTGTAATTATATTTTTAATTTCATAAGCAACTAAGATACTTTATTAACCACAATCCCACAAGGATATTTGCATCAAAATACATTGGACTTTAGGTACAATAAAGTATCTGGGCACCATATCAGAAATAGTGAAATCATGTTTTTCCAGAGCTGAAACTCTGTCAAAGGGTTTTTGGGGGAAACTCTGGAAAAGGGTTTTAAGGATTCACAGTCTACTGATCAATCTATCACCTTTGTGGATGGGGTATGGCTTCTCAAATGAAGATTGATCTTCTTTTGGGTGATTTCAAGAGCAGGCTGAGCCATCTTTCTAGGTCAATGTACAGTATATTTCTAGTGTGAGATGTCTTCATTCAAAGGAGGCTCTTTCTTGTGATCTTTTTTTAATTTCAGCAACTTAAGACAATTTTAGACTTATATTCAGGTAGCAAAGAAATTCTGTCAGACAATGAAACTTCCTAGAGGCAAAGATGGATGATTAGCCTAAAAATGTCTTATATTCAGTCATTGGAAGACACTACTGTAAACTTAACAATTTTTAAAATCAATTTCTCTGCAAAAAACAGTCTTAGAAAATGTGCAGTGTGCATGCTCACATTACAAGAACATTTGTTGTTTGCTCATTCTAGGTTCAGGATCAGGAACTGCTCACCAGGAAGCTAAGCAAACTAAACAGTCAAAAAAGAAAGTTTCCTGTCATTGAGTAAGCTTAGAATCTATCAAAACCTTGAATTCATTTGATTTTGATTTGAATTAAACTATGGATGTGGAAAGCAGACCTAGCTATGATTGGCAATCTTTAGTACTTGAAAGCGAGAAGAACTTCTTTGTATCTTCTGCCATAGGTTTATCTGCAATTAACTCTTTTCTCCTAGAAGGAAACTGAAATGTGCAACTTATCTTAATGAGGAAAAAGAAAGAAAGCATGTATGTTAGTTCTAGGATTTATCCAAATTGACAAGTGGGTCTAGAATTTTAAAGCCCAATAACAGAGAATAAAATTGGGATCATGTATGTCATTATTCAATGTGCAGTAATCTCTGATTAGACTAATGAGTAAAATAAAGAAGGAAAAAGACCAAATAAGGAGGACAATTAGTTATTTGATAGGTTGAAGGATTGCCCAGACAACTTTGTGATTGGGCAAAAAAAGGAGAATTTCCTTTCCTAGTGCAATCAGTTTTATACATTCCCCCACTTGTGAGTTGCCTGCCAGGCCCTTTCTATAGAAAAATGGATTATTCTACAGTCAGATTAATGGGCTTTCATTTTGCAAAACATCTGTCACTGTTAGTCCTGGACAGTGAGCGTGAAATTAGTTTTGACTGCAGAAGGACTACATTGCTGCGTAATATGTGACTAACATTACAACAGCTCAGGGAGTGAGCTATTGAATAAGAATTACCTGTTAAAAGCAGAACAGGTTTCTTTTGTACTTTTTGGGGGAACAAACTAAAATGGGATCTCTCCCTCTCTCTCTCTCTCTCTCTCTCTCTCAATCTCTCTCTCTCTCTCTCTCTCTCTCACAGTAGCTTATATACTGCAAATAGCCAGAAGTTAACATAGTAAGACAGAGGTTTTAATGGATATTATATATGAATTCTTTGAGATTCTGTGCACAAGGGATAAGTGTAGATGCAGCAAATATTCTGCACTCCCCTACTGGTTGCAGAATACCTTATGCCACCAGACTTGAAATTCTAGATCTAGAATATCTAGAACTGTGCCGCCTTTGTTCTGATCTAAGTATAGTACATAAAATTATATATTGCAATGTCCTACCTGCAAATGAATACTTCAGTTTCAGCCATCACAATACAAGAGCACACAATAGATACAAACTCAAGGTAAATCGCACCAAACTTGATTGCAGGAAATACGGCTTCAGCAACAGAATGGTCAATGTCTGGAATACTCCACCTGATTCTGTGGTTTCTTCCCCAAACCCCAGAAACTTTAACCTTAGACTGTCTACTATTGACCTCACCCCTTTCCTAAGAGGTCTGTAGGGAGTGTGCATAAGCGCACCAACGTGCCTACAGTCCCTGTTCTATTGTTTCTTTTTATTTTTCTTATATGTATCCATTTAATGTATTCATAACTATGTTTATGCTTATACCTGTTATCTTATAATCGCTTGACAAAACAAATAAAAAAATAAATGTGATATAAATGGACATAATAATACAATCATATAATCATATAAATGCAACTGTTTACCATCATTGCAATACACCTCAGAATCCCACCAAGAGGAAGGCCACACATTTTAATTGGCAAATTATTCCATTTCTATGACAAATTGTATTGAGCAATTTTAACAGGGGAGGACAAATTTGAACCAACCATTTTCTGTTTAGTTTTGATAGCTATTTTGTTTTGGGCATATTATATTTTTTTGGAATTAAAAATAAAATAAGATTTTTGACTTTCTTTTAATCATGAATTTCTTAAGTTGTAAATCACCTCACATTTTTTTTTCAGGGAGTAAGAAAGGCATCTATATTTAAATTTCATAATGTATACATTTATTTAAATTGAATCAGTTAAGCTATTAGGAAGTTGATAAACCAACAGATGTATTCTTTAACCAGTTGACAATTTTACTGTTGAGTGTAAGCCATAACATTACCCAGTAAGAGGACTGAAAATCCTTTCTCTCCATACATTTGTTACCTGAATTATGTCTTCCTTAGGTTGCTGAAGGTATCACTGATTGAGTTCATATTTTTTGTTTATTTTATTCAGAGAAATCAAGCTAGCTAACCACAGAGAAAAAAAGATCTACATTTTACATGAATGGATTGCTGAAGATTGGAATTAATTATTTATAAAATTCATAGGCCTTCTCAATCTTTCATGATTATGTATGCCTCAAAAGTTGATAATAAAATAAAAATATATGTAATTTCAAAAAAAGTCCAAAAAAATCAACAATCATGATCAAAATCCCATACAATAGTCTGTCATCCACTCCAATCCAAGGTCTAGGGAAGTGCTAGGTTTTAAGAATTTGTTTAAATAAAGCCATGGTTAAATGCCATCAAAATAGGTAGGCATAAGAGGAGGGTAAAAAATCCCTCCTCTAATGCTTACTTTGATGGCATTCAACCATGGCTTTAATTTAAACAAATTCTTAAAACCTAGCACTTCCCTAGACCTTGGATTAGACTTCAATCTAATGAAATCTTGTAAGATTTTTTAAAGAAATCTTACAAGATTTCATAAAGCATATTTTTTTCTAGAAAAGTCATTCAAAGTTTGGAGAACTACTTTTGAAAAATGTTACTTCTAGGAGCCCTCAGTGCATACTGACAAACAGATTTATTTTTGGAATGTATGTATTGCCTTAGCCCAGATAGAATTTAAGCAATGTACAACAGCTAGATTGTACAACATCTAGATAAAGCAATACAATTTATTTATATCCCACCTTTATTAATTTTACTAATAACTCAAAGCAGCTAACATATCCAAGACATTTTCCTCCTCCTATTTTCCCACAACAACCCTCTGGGTGAACTGAGCTGAGAGAGAAGGGTTTTTAGTGAAGTTAGGTTTTTACAAGATAATATCAGTACCGATTTGAAGATATCTGAGAAAGGGCCATTCCTTTAGTTATTGTGGGTCCAAGACAGAAAAAACTTTAAATGTTAATATCAGCACTTATACATTGCACTGGAAACAAATTGGTAGAGGGTGTGTGTTTGGGTTTCTCTCACAGTGTCTATATATGTATGTATAGGCATAGATTTATAGATGATAGACAGATAGATGATAGATGATGGATAGGTAGAAAGATAATTGTATTTATTACTATATTTAATTTTACAGTATTTGTATGTTTCCTCATCAAAAACTTTGGACAGGTCAAAACAATAAATATATACTTCATAAAAACTTCATAAAACGAATTATATAAATGTGTAATAATGCAAACAAACCATTTTGAATTACCAATCTACCTCCAAATACCATCTCTCTCCCTCCCTCCCTCCCCCCTCTCTCTGTGTATGTGTATGTGTCTGTCTCACCTATACACACAAACTGAATTCACCATATATAAAGACCTCTATCCTATAATAGCTACTATTAAAAAATACTAGGTATACAATCAAGCAGTGCTTTCAATGGTATTTGATATCCTGGCTCCAGGGTATGATTTGGAGATACATAATAAACTGATTTCACTGGTCTGGTTGACAAGCAATTGATATAATCTATAATGTAATTTAAAGAGCAGGTGGATATGTAAAAATAAGCAAGCTTGGAAGATGAAAAAAAAGCTGATGCTTCAAGGAATGTACTCATTAAAGTTAATGTGACTCTTAAAATACCAACATTTTTAAGGGTAGAGTGGATGAATGAACTCCAGAGAGGTGTTGTGCTAATTGTATGCACAGTCGTCCTAATGAACATCTCAAGGCTGCTATTCAGATTTCATAAACTAGTATATTTTGGGAATACCCTATAACTTCAACATTACAATGATATGGTTTTCATTTGGCTTGTACTTCAGTATTTCTTTTATACATAAATAGTGCATTTAATTGACCCTTGATGTTTTATGTGTCAACCTGGACCCAAGAAAATATTCCCAGTAAAGTCTAAAGGACAAGATTATTCTTGATTAAGAAGCAGGTTTCAAAGCTTCCCTTGTGTCTTTCAGATGTACATTCAGACCACAACGTTGACCATCTCAGTGAGCCTAAGCGCCTCTGTCTCATTAGGCATGCTCTACATGCCAAAGGTCTACATAATCCTCTTCCACCCAGAGCAAAATGTGCCCAAACGAAAGCGTAGTCTCAAAGCAGTTGTGACAGCAGCCACAATGTCCAACAAATTCACTCAGAAAGGAAGCTTCCGTCCCAATGGAGAGGCCAAATCAGAACTGTGTGAAAATCTGGAAACACAAGGTAAGTTGAATCCATCTGAGCAAATGTTTTTTTTTTCCTTTCTTCTGAAGATTATTACTCCTTCCAGCTCTGGAGGAGATTTACCAGGAGAAACAAGTTATCTGAGGAACAAGAGCTATTTTTAAACTATACTAAAGGGGAGGAGCCATTAAGAGGGAGCGGGTGATTTAATTTCCTAACAATTTGCATATCTATCTATCTATCTATCTATCTATCTATCTATCTATCTATCTATCTATCTATCTATCTATCTATCACTAATACTGTCCATGTCATGGCTTGAAGCAACCTTGGTTAGTTTATGTTAAATTCAGGGCTGAATTTGAATCAAAGATACTAACTTCTTACTTTATAGCTCACTTTTTCTACCATATATATAAAGTGAGCTATAAAGTAAGAAGTCAGTATCTTTGATCTCCTCTCCTCTCCTCATTTTGCAGTTGCAAGAAAGTGACAAATTGCTCTTGCCAGAAATCTGAACTGATTTCTGATTTCCATAAGCAGGAAGTATATTGCCCTGCTTTCAGCAAATTTGATCAAAGGAATATTTAAGGTGTTGAATAATGGAACTTGGATACTGCATTGAGGAGGGAATAAAGTTGCCCATCCCAATCTTATATTAAAAATATTTTTTGCTTTGATTTGGTGATTTACTGTAGTTGTTCCAGAAAAGAAAAAAATTCTTATGATCCCTGATTTGGATACAAGAGGGACCAAAGGGGCAAAAAGACCAAGGGGGCAATATATATATATATAAATAGTGGAAAAAGAAGGGTTAGTTAACTCTTCCCTCCCTGTGTCGTTGTCTTATTAAAATGAGTACTATCCCAGTGCTATTGTTCCTGTGTTTAGATCTTCAATGAGAAAAGGTATTTATTACTGATCTGACTTAGGTCTTTTTATTCCAGCAAGTATGTAGGTTGAGTAACGTAATTTAAAACAAAAACAACATGAAGAGTTATAATTAACATTAAAATTGATGCTATAATCAAGTAATAATTACAACAACCTGGCAGAAAAGATATTTCTTAACAGAGAGGCACATGGAAGATAATATTGAAGTCCTCCTCCAAACACATGTGTTGATCAGAGTCTGAATTAGAGTTCTGTATGGCTTGTATTATTTGATCTTCCAAGGCTGGCTACATGCATGCAGCACATACTGATAAAACCTAGAACAAACAAAAGTGGAATTAGGCCTTATCTTTTTGAAATCTGTTTCTATGACAACCCTCCTCACCCCTCCTTGGGATAAGAACCGCACAAAGTATAATCGTGCTTTTAGAAGCAAAGGAGAGTCAGAATAGGTTGATGTTTAAACATCAAGTTCCTGAAACTCCGATTTTCTTCAGTGGAACTTATATATGGGTTGTCTCTGATGTTTTGGACTATACATAGAGAAATATACCAATGTATGTGCCCCCACCCCTCACTATTAATCTTCTATTCTCATTCTGATCCATTTGCATTGAGTGGACATTCTGTGTAAAATGCTAATAGTTTCAGCAGTTGCATGTGAACCTTTTAAGAATTGCATTTACTCTATTTTACTAAATCAAAGGAAGTCCTCTAAAAGGGTAGAATTACAAATTGCCCTTCTCACCATCTTCATTTAATTTCTGCATGGTTTCTGGCCTAATCTGGTTGATATGCGCACACATTGCCTTTGTCAGTAATCATGGGGCAATTTTTCCCTGGGCACCTCAGATGGAGAGGTTTTTATCCAAACCTATGTGCATTATGTGAAATTATTATATGGATCAATATTTTAAATTCAAAACAATAAAACTAATAATACATTTTAAAGTTGTTCCACTATTTTGGCTCGCCTACACATCTGTTTACTATGTCATTGACTTTAATTGACAAGAAACAATCAAGAATGAAAGTTCATTAACATAGAAGTGAGAAGAAAATATTTGTATGTGGGCTAGGTTTTAAATGAACATTCTACCCACAAGCTAGAATATTGCCAGAAACAGGGTATTTAGAAAGTTCTCCTTTGTATGATTGCTTATAAGTCTTTTTAAAAAAAACTAATACTGACTTATAACATTTTTATTTGCCCTTAGATGTCTTTTATAAGGAAAAAGCAAATTCACAGAGAATGTCTGTCACTGAACATTGAGTGAAACCAGATGGTTTAACTCTGAAAACCACTTTGTGGATTAAGCAGCAGGGAAATCTATTTCCATGTTTACTTATGGATTTAACAGAACATCTGGCTGGCCACTACTGGAAACAGGTTGCAGAAGCAGATAGATTGTTGGGTCTCTCCAATAAGAAGCTATTAGAAAAATACAATCAACTCAAGTGATTTGACCAAGGTGTCAGTGAATTAATATGAATATTATGTAGTCTGTTTTAAAATAAAATACCCACAAGCTAGAAAAGAAAATTGGAAAAGTTCCAGGATCTTATTTTTCTAAAATGCAATATTTTTCTGCTGATAACTTAAAATCTGAACTATTTCTTTTTATTACTGCTTTCTATTATTGATGTATAATTTTCATGCTTTTTTTTTTGAAGGGGGTGCTTAGTTGCTTTTGCCAAATAGGGAAGCATTTAAGAACTATGTAGACTCAACTAGAATTGAGGTTGGCTATAAATATTGTAAAAAAACATAAATATGCTCATAAATACTGAAAAATAAATAAACATAGTAACATGGGAATAGATGTTGCACTGAAAATAGCCCAGAAAAGCTAAGTGACCACTAAACATGATGAATACTAATTGGCTTTATGTGAAAAATGTCACATTTACAGATCTCAGATCTGGCCAGAACCCTGATGAAAGCATAAACTGCAGCTTTTTTGTTTTCCTGCCATACTTTATGCAATTTTTTTTTTCAGAAGAAGTCAATAAGGTGGATCTCCTTTATTACATGAAACAATGTAAGCCAATTCACATAGAAAGCAGGGCACATAAAGAAGCTGTCCTTCAGTCTGTCGTGATTTCAAATTCTTATGTGTTTCATATTTGGTTTTCCATCTCAGTCCAAATGGAAGCTGACATGATTTGCAAGAGAAATGTCAAGACGACTCAGGGAAGAATACCACAGGGCAACCACAGTTTTGATGCTGGGAATAGGAGATGCTATGGAGTTGTCTACCGGGGAAGGAAGGGACATTTTTCACTCTGTCAATGGCAGGCTTTAAATAAACAAGAGAATAAATAATTTACAGTCCTTGATTGAGGCAATATTGGCTGTGAAAACGCTGTGGTTAACAAATAGGGCTGTCAGCTCTGATTTCTTATGGCCTATATAATCATTATCTAAGGATAACAGCACCTGAAATCTTCAATAAAGTTCATTTGTCAAAAAGATGCCATCCCAGGTGAAGAAATACCAACCGTATTCAGCTTTCTGCTTCAAGTATTAGGCTTCCCAGTCAGCGATGGAAAAATCTTAGGAACAGTAGAACTGAGATATATTGTTAGCGATGGAATACCCATTTTCCAAAGTTAGGAGTATGGAAACCAATAGCAATATAATCCTGAAGAGCTAATCATTCAGAGCGAACAAAGAGGGAGACTGGTTCCAGTATAGTAAAAATAATCAACAAAAAGTTGTCTCTCTTTCTCTTTCTTTCGTAGTTATAGTCTATTTATTTGTGTATAGCTTTTTCTACATTAGATTGAGTCAGGAGTTGTTTAAATAGAAATATCACTACAAATCAAAGTTTAAAACTGCATTTATAATTCATTTAAAATATATCACAATCTAAATAAGACAAATCTTTGGATGAGTTCACAATATCCAGTATCAAAACCAGATTTATAATCACAAAGTATTTTATTCAACAGTTCATATTAAGATAACATATGAAATATTTGAAAAGATTATGCTAATGTTGGCAGCCAGCACAGAAGATCTCCCTTTAAGTTAAACATAACAGAAATTTTAGCAAAGAATAATATTAAGTATCATGGTTGACATAAGATTCAGTAAAATTCAACATTGTATAATAAAATGATAAGTAGCTTTAAGAGGGATATATGTTAATTTGGCAATATAGTCTTTGGAGGTGACTTGGATGGAAAACTCTATGAAAAAACAAAGTGGGGAAAGCAATAAAAATGTATTAAAAAGCAGAAGAAAATGCTTCTGCCTAGATAATACAAAAGAAAATAGTTCATATCAGCTAAAGTCATTGAACCATTGTAAAAAAAGAGATCATTTGGTGCAACAATGGCTAATCTGCAAATTACATTATATCTTTCTTTCTTCCTTGCTTCTTTCCATAGACAGTTGACATGATGGAATCTGATTCGGATTAATAAACAAGAAAGACATAATTCTTCAAAATGCAGCCTAACCCTGATGAATGTTTAGATTAGGGTTAGAGACAGAAAATACCTCTTTCTTTTAAGAGTAGCATTTTAATTTTTGGATCACAAGGATTCTCACATTGTGCAATATAAAGTATGGCAAAATAAGAAGCAAAATGTGAAGCAAGTTTTGATAGTGCTCCCATTTTCATGCTTGTCAAATCTAAATTACATTTGTGACTCTCTTCTAGATTGCTTGTGACCACCTCCAGCTGGTTTTCAGCCACAGTCTGAGAATCCCTGGAGACAGAATTAATGTTTACCCAATCTAAGCCATGGAGCTGATCTGACTATGTGCAAATGAGGATCACATCTCACAGAAACAATATTTTTGGCTTTTAATGTTCATTTATCAGTGCTTCAGATAAATGGTACCCAGTCATTTTCCAGGCAACACCCTCTACAGCAACATAACTTTCTGTACCATGCAGTACACTTCAGGCCTTTTCCAGGACTGAGGAAACATGCATTTTCTGTCATAGTCCCTACCATCTGGAAAAATATCCCCTCAGAGATATGGACAGCACCCTATATCCTGGGGTTTCAGAAAGTTTTTCAGACCTGACTGTGCATCCAGGCCTGAGACTAATATTTGTGGAGCTCCTGTGGTGGTTTTCATCTTTGTGTGTGTGTAATTTAATCTGGGCTGTTTGCTGTTTTGTTTTTAATTGTTTCTACTGGGGTTTTTTCATGTTGTAAGCCATCCAAAGTCTGTTGGAGTGAATGATTGTAATTTTAAAATATGATATTTTTATTTAATTAATATTTAAATTTAACATTTGACTTTTTTATTAAAATTAATTTATTAAAATTAAGATTGCAAACATTCTTTTTCCTGTCCTATATAAGAATCAAAAGGAAAAAAATTATACTTATTTTGCATCTTGGCAATTTTAACCTAAAGTTAGCAGCTTTCATTTTAGGCATGAAAAATTTACCCAAGTTTCCTCATTTAGACAGAGATTCAACATATGTGCCTTAATTAATTGGTTATATCTATATGCCTTATATATTTTTTTCCAGCTCTGGCTACCAAACAGACGTATGTCAGCTATAGCAACCATGCAATTTAAACCCAGCCAGTGGCAATAGACCACAAGAAAAGGGCTGATGAGGAGGATGAACCAGAAAATGCCGCTGATCTTTTCAGTACAGATGATGCTATTATGGTGGAGGAGAAGGTAAAACCAAATCTGACTCCATGAAGGCATCATAAAGGTGCTTGTTTCCAGTGACTGGGCTACTGGAGGAAGCTCTTCAAAAAGATGGTCACCAAGTATAGTTGAAAGGACCAACCAAGCTATCCCTCGAAAAATATCTGCCTTCCATTAAAGGGAGAGGAACCAATGAGATGAATGTCACACACAAAAGAAAGAAATGGACAGGTCTTAAGCAACCTTTTTGCATTTTTCCCCTGTATCTTGGCAAAGATTGAATAAATTTCCCTTTTATTCCCCAAATTGTGAAATGGTTTGTGCTTGTGAAGTCTTTTTTATTTTTTTCCTTTTCCCCCTTTTTTTATCTTTTTTTATTCCTAACTTCTGACTTCATCATCTATTTCTCATCTTGCTTCTTTTATGTGTCCCTCTTTCCTCCTTACCAAGTTTTTCTATGTTGCAAAAATAACAAAAGTCCTTCAAAAAAACACAAAAAACCATCATCAACAACAAAAATGAAAACAAAACCTAGACTGTGTTCAAAGTGCTGATTTCTATAGGTGGTAAATTAATGTATGTGATGACCATATGGATTGAAATATGTCTGCTTCAATGTACTGACCAATCAAAATTATAAAAAAACAACAAAAAAATAATCAAAAGTTCAGTGCCTGGATGTTTATGAATTATTTAATGACAATGTGTAGAGCATGATCATTTTTATACCAGAATATTTCTAATAAAAGACTTGGTTTTGCACTCATGAGTTGTATTTCTTTGCCTTATTTTCATCTCTGGAAGTTGCTTTACAAAAATAAATGCTGTGTCAAATTAAACATAGTTAAACAACATATTTACATAACAGGTGCTCAGGTAGTAAGTTTTAATATCATCACATTTACTTTTTATCAAAGCAAGAGATGCAGCATCTGGATTATATGAAGAAATGAAAGAATATCTTACTCTCCAAAATTCTCAGGTGCAGTCACCAGACTCCCAGAAATTTCTACTAAATTTTAGTTTTGAGGGCATTGAAAAAAGAAAATGTATTTTAAACACGGGGAGTATTCAATTAAACCATATTTAATTAAATAGTATTCAGTTAATGCAGTGTAATTATAACTGCATTTAAATTGAATCATATATTATTTCATCTGTTTGGAAGTCCAGTCCCAACCCAAACAAGATATACATTTACATAGCTAACTGTTGAACTATATGAATCATGTTTTTCCATGTGCCAATTCTCAGGGGATAATGCAGGTATTGACAACATCATGCCCTTAGATGTCAGGGTGTTCATCACCTCTAAAACACCACTTACAATCTCCTACCAATAAATAAATAAAAAAATTGCTGAACAACTAATAATGTGTCCCAAATTACATATAACCTGGCAAATCTCATTCAAATGTGGTGATCTCAGCTGGCAAATCAAGCCAATAATGTGAGAAAACTGAAATCTTTCAAGATCGAATTAGATTTCAGTTTTGTTGCAGGGTGATATCTTCTAGCAATCTTGGGAATTTTCAGGTTGATATGTGGAGTGAAGTACCCCAACTCTGCTGTTCTATTCTATTCTATTCTATTCTATTCTATTCTGTTCTGTTCTGTTCTGTTCTGTTCTGTTCTGTTCTGTTCTATTCTATTCTATTCCATTCTATTCCATTCTATTTTCTATTCTAAAGATCACACAATGGCAAATTGTGTTTTGAAAATATTGGCAACAATTGACCATATTTCTCTTCCTCTCTCTACATATATTCTATATGTTTGCTCACATACACACGTGGTTAAAACTGCAATAGGCATTTCCTTCTACCATACAAATGTAAACATGCACTCACACCCACACAGAGCAATAAATATATATTCCACTTTGCATATGCTATTAAAGGCCAGTTAAATAGATGACTGTTCTTACACAGACAATCTCAAATGCTCTTCAAAATGCCAGTGCATATAGAATGACAAATGACATGATAGTAAATAAATGGTAAATGCAGAATTTAGCTAGAAGAAAACCTCAAACTTTCATCAAGTCTATTGCTTGTCAGTTGTTTGTCATAATCTCAAAAAATGTCACGTACTTTGAAAGTAGGAACATAGGATCAATATACTAATATATAATATACTATATAATATATAATTATATAATATAATATAATATAATAAACTATATAATATATACAATATACTAGCATATAATAATATGGCAAACTGTAAGGTAATGTTTTTAGCATTAAGATCTAAGTTATACAATGGAAATTTATTCAGCAACAAGGGCTGAATAAAATAATAGACTTGAAGGCTAGGTTCACAAAATATGCAAACTCTAACTCTAGGTAAATATAACAAGTCATGCCTAAATAATTAAATCATTATATAATAAATATATGCTATGACAAAGACTTTGTTTCCATAATACTGTTCAGTGAACTACAAACTTTTGATCTCCCCTTTTAGGTTAATTTATTGTGTAAAACCAGCCACTGAGATGGAAGGAAGTACTTAGGCCAACGTCTTATCTCCCTGTTTGATCCAGACTTACTGTGACTTTGATCTCATCAGACATTTAACCATGTCAGTAAAGGCATTCATGTGTCATGGGGGAACATAGAAAAGGGTTAATTAAAAGAGCAAAATAACTCCCCAGAGGAATCAATTTAGTCCTAAAGATAACCAATGACACATAGATTAAAATTAGAGTCATCTCATAAAGTATGTCATGGGAAGTATTGACCATAGTGCTAACTATCCTATTTCTTTCTGAGAGTCAGACAAATTCCCAAGTACCTTGAGAAAACGGAGCTAATTTAGCTAATATATAGGTGTTTAAGTCTGTAATCCTTATAGCCAAATACAGGGAATTGGGAATTGAAAATTGAGGAGACAGAGATTGGAGGCGGTAAGAGCCTCAAGCCCAATCTGTTTCCATGTCATTTACCCTGATTGTACAACTGCAGATTTTTTTTCTTTGTTTTTTCTGGTTGGGAAGAGAAAAGGAAGAGGAACGGCAACACAAAGTGGCAACTTCTTAACCACTTTTCAATAGTTGTGATGATTCAGCAATGGCCACTCAATCCATAACCTACCAGTTCCAATTGTGGGCTGTTAGAGCACTTTGGGTAGTCTATAATAAAGGGAGTGACAGAGGCTTGTTCATGTCATAGGGTCAGGGTCTTTAAAAAAATCAACTGAAATCAATAGTAGTTTAATTAAACACAACCAAAATATATTCTATTTTGGAATGCTTGTTCTGTCAAAATCATGGCCTGTGGGATGGATGTATCATGCTCTGGCCACACCCATGCCCAGTGAAGTGATGTTGTGAGTTTGACACCCCTGTTCAAACTAAAGTTTAGGAATTTGTATATACAAGAATTTCCAATCCAGAGTACAGCGGATAGCAGACTGGGACACAAAATATAAGAGTTCAAATGCAGGCCCCCCTGGGAACTGCAGTGATGTAATTTCCCATCAGTCCTATGGCGTTGAGGCAATTATTTCTTCCTTAATTTCATCAGCTAGCTTCTTGTAAGCTTGTCTGCCCCAACTTTTAGCCAACTTTTATTCACAACTGAGCTGGATATCATCTTGATTCATACCGGTCTCGCCAACAAGATGCAATGTTTTCCACTGATAAATGGTGGCTCCTATATTCATCCCTGTACAATCCTGCAAAGCATTTTGAAAAGGTCCTTTCTTCTACTCCTTTAATCCTGGTCCTTGTACAATTGGTGCATCTTGTTATCATTTCAAAAGATTACATACATGTATTCTCAGAAGGGCACTGAGAGAAAAGCTTTTCTTTGTGAGTCAGGTCTATTAGCATTTTAATTATGTTCTTGCCCCAGGTGGTCTTTTTGTCTCCTGGATGACTGAACACAAAGGTGCAACATCACAGTTTGCAATGCATGTGTATGGTGTGTTTGTGTGTATGTGTGTGTATAGAGTACTGCAAATTGTCCAGCACAGTTTTAGGATTACTCCTGCTCATTCATGAGGTTAATGTACAGCCCGCCCCCTCCTGCCAGCATTTCAAAATCCTCTTAGCTCAGTAGGGGGTTTCATATTTTGCAAGGCTGGTCTCAACTCCAACTGTGCTATTTACATTGCTGAGAACCAGACTCAGAGTAATGAAAATCCATCACAATATGCTCCACAGATACAGCTCAGCTATAAATGATCCCCAAGGTTTTATCAGAAGATAGCTGTTAAGAGTACTAGACTGGAGTGCCAGAAGAGTCAGGTTCAAAATCTTTCTGTTATGAAGGTTTCTGAATGCCTTTGTGTTATTATTTTTCATAGCAACTTAAATAAGAGGATTTTCTGGGAGAATAACATTGCAGGACCTGGCTTTAACAGTCAGATATTTATTAGAAATTAGACATGGTGAAGCCCCATATTTATCATCTTGAACTCTTGGCAAGAAAATCTAAGGTTATCCTAGAAGAGTAAAAGTGTCAATCCAGAAATCATTTCACCTTCAAAAACTCGCAGTATCATTTGAGATAATTAACTTATTACCAAAGTAGAATGCCCATGTGGGGCAATTGGATGGGGGGCATGTTGGAGCAAGATCAATGCATGACAGAGACTGTTTCAATTGTAGAGCCTGATTCACAAGCCACACAATCTCTGCTGGTTGTGTGCCACTGAGAGCAAAGTAATCTCAGTGTGTTCAAAATCTCCTTCCTGGGTCCATCTTGAAAAATGGTGTTCTTTTCTGTCCTCCTGCACTTTTCCAGATAAAACTTGCATTTCAATGAGGTTATTATGTGCATATTTTATTTTGTGTTGGAACAAATATAAACTTTTTGCAGAACACTGGAATTTGGAGTGAGGTATAGGTGGATAGAGGAGACTTGGTGACTGGGAAATTTGAAGCTAAAAGAGTAAATTCCTACTTGGTTGATGGCTGCAGAATTCAGCTACCGGACAGTGTAGGGCTAAGCAATGATTGGCTTGAAGGGATCCATGTGAGCTCATCACCCAGAATTCACAGGTAATATGGAAAAAGTGAAATCATGGTTAGCTTTAAAATGACCCACCTGGTGGAATTATTGCAATGAAATGAATCCTTGTGGAGTCCTTGATGCTTTCTGAGCTTAGCTGTTTGCTTGCTGACATTTCATTCCCGGCCTAGGTAGCGTTATGAGTACTGAATGTGGTGTTTGTTTCCTGTTTACAAACAATATTTTGTCGTTCCAGTGTTGTTAGTATGTTGGTTGTTATTGTCAGTTGTTGGAATGGCAGAACTCATAGAAGCTTTTACTTTGTAGCAGAAAATTCGAAGAGAGTCAGCACACTCTTCTCTCTGAATCAATATATAAATGCACATATATTTCGCTCGTGCACACATGTATATGCATATATCTTAATGTTCCAGACTAGTTCCCTGTGGAAATTTAACCTGTGCTCAACAAGTTGAATTCTTTAATTCATCTACTCTTCACTGCAACTTCCTTACAGCTTCAGAAAATCCCTAAAGGTAATGTAATGTAATGTAAATAATGTAATGTAATGTGATGGCATATTTCCTAATGAGTTAGTGATATTAAATTGCAATCTATTCATAGGTTTCTTAAGGATGAGCATGCCAGGCAAAAATATTAGGATATAGCTGTGCAGCAAAAACTGGAGTAAAGGATTTTAGCATGAGCCCATAAGCATAAGTATTTGCAAGGGTTGAAGCTGGCAAAAAAAAAAAAAAAGCCATAAAATGAGGCTGAAGTTAGGGGAAGGAGTTAATAGAAATAAGACTCTGTTGGCACCAAGGTTGACAACAATCCCACAGAAGCTCTCCTTGCAGCAAACTGTCAATGCTTCATAGACTTCTGATAAAATAGGACAAAAGTCAATCTTCACTACAATGGATTAACTTGCTTGGAAACATGCCAGGGATTGGAAAAGAATGAATTTAATGTATCAGGGGCACTAAATTTTCTCCTCATACTAACAGGAAAGATGTCATTTGAATTAAAAAACTTAGAAGAGCCAGCTTGATGGGCGGAGATACAAGTATGGCTTTAACAGTCAGATACTTATTAGGAATAAGACAGAACTTGAGCCAGATCTTTTGAAGAGCCCCATTACCTCTGTAACTAAACTTGGAGCACTAGCTAGAAGATTTCTTATTTTACAGAGATAGGCTTAATTTTGGGCAAGGATTTTAAAGACACGATTTGATTGAAGCCAATAAGTCACTAGAGTCACATTGAATAAATAAATAAGCATTGGTTCAACAGGAACAATGCAATTTATATTGCATATTTATGTGCATAATATTAAGTATATGTTAGCTTTGTTACCTACTTTATTTGCTGTTGTTGTGGTTATCATTGTATATTATGTCTATGAGAGGTTGAGCAGCAGCAATCAGCATTAGAAAATCAGGGTTAAGAGTTGTTACAAAATATAAAGCCCATGTCACACTGAACCAATGGATGCAAAGAGGATGTAAAACAGACAAAAAAAGCTTGCTATCCGTTGGAAAAAGCGATGTACTCACTGCCTCCATTTTGCTTCCTCTCTATCCGTCCAGCATCCGTTTATGGACGTTGCATCCACTCCAAAAGTTTTGGGCTGCCTAAAACTTTTGCGCGGAAAATGTATCCAGTTCATCCGTTCTGCATCCGCTAGGCATCCGCTAGGCATCCGTTATGCATCTGTTACGCATCCACTATATCCGCTAGGCATCCGCTATGCATCCGTGCAACTCGCATCTACCTGGACGCAGGGAGGAAGCAGAACGGATGCAGAACGGATGCAGAACAGATGCCTAGTGGATGCAGAACGGAAACAAAGTGTTTAAAATGGAAAAAAACATTTGCAGAGGGGACCCATCTCAGATATTAAGGATGTCTAGAGGATGCCGAGAGGATGCCGAGAGGATGCCTAGCGGAAAACCTATACTGCCTATAAAAAGGGGAAGCAACTCACCTGCATCTCACTTTCAGAACAGCAGCCCAGTGGTGCAGATCTCTGCAGCCTTCACCTGGCTCTTCCTCTTCCACAGTATCCAGTCATGTCCACCGTGGATTGTAACAAAGTCCTTTCGGCAGCCACCATCGTTATGAAACAGTGTGAAGCCATCTGCAGGCTCTGTGAACTCTACTGCGAGAAGAAAAGGAGCCACCCAAAAAGAGTCTGGATCCGAAGATGGTTCACCAGAAGAGCAGAGGACGGACTGTACAACAAGCTGATGGTGGAGCTCAAGAGCGAAGACACTCGGGCGTTCCAGAACTTCATGAGGATGCCTCCAGCCATGTTTGACAAAGATGTGCAGGTTGACCAAGCAGAGCACCAGCTTCCGCCCCAGCCTGGAACCTGGGCTCAAGGTGGCACTTACTCTGCGCCACCTGGCCTCAGGGACCTCCTACAGGAGCATGCAGAACGGCTGGAGGGTGCCATCCAACACCATCAGCATTGTGGTCAGAGAAGTGGTGCAGGCCATCATCAAAGAACACAAGGAGGAGCTCCTCCAGTACCCCTCCACTGAAGAAGGATGGAAGAAAGTTGCAGAGCAGTGGTATCAGAAGTGGAACTTCCCCCACACCGTTGGAGCCATAGATGGCAAGCACGTGGCCTGCAAATCTCCAGCCAAGTCGGGGTCCACTTATTTCAACTCCAAGGGCTTCTTCAGCATCATCCTCTTCGCCATGGTCGATGCTGACTACAAGTTCATGTACATCGATGCTTCAGGCAACGGCTCATCTTCAGATGCCCAGGTATACAACGCCAGTCACCTCAAGGAGGAGCTGGAATGCAACCTCATCGTGGGCTTCCCAGATCCAGAACCCCTGCCCAATGACACACAAGATGTGCCCTACTTCATCGTGGGGGATGACGCCTTCTCCCTCAGAACCTACCTCACGAAGCCCTACACTTCCAGACTCCTCACTCGTGAAGAGAGGATCTTCAACTACAGGCTGTCCAGGGCAAGGCGGGTGGTGGAGAACGCCTTTGGCATCGTGGCCAACAGGTTCCAGGTACTTCTCACCAACATGCAGCATCGCCCAGAGACCGTGAGGAGGATCATGGAAGCTTGCTGCATCCTGCACAATCTCATGTGCACCCGCTACCCAGTCTTGCAGAACAGGCTCGTAGACCTCCAGCAAGGCAATGGGGACATGGAGCCTGGGGAATGGAGGCAAGGGCAAAACCTGATCGACACTGAGGATGTGCAAGGCCCCAACAGAGCCTCACATGAAGCAAAGAAGCAGCGCAACCTCCTGAGACACTGGTGCAACTCCCCAGCTGGAGCAGTGGAGTGGCAAGACAGGATGGTAGATGCTTAATGGATGCTTCCTTCAGCCTGTCTCATCACACGGATGAGATTGGGCCATGTATGTTTGGTTGGCCTGCAATGAACAGGGCGTTTAATAAAGAGTTGTGTTTGTGTTGACATGTGTGGATAATTATTACATTATTATTGATAATAAAGGGCCGTAGGTGTGGTACCTGGGAGGGTGGACCATACAGTCCCACTATGCTTGCACTGGAGGTTTATCTATCCCACAGCTATTACCCATCCGAAAGGTATCCCTGCCCATTCCACAGCTATCTCAACCCATCCCACTGCTATCTTAACCCATACCACAAGCATGCAAAGGCTTAAACCATTTCTAAAAGTTTCCAGCAAGACTTTATTAAAAAAAAGAAATGAAGCAAGTGTGTGAATCAAAAATAGAATTTATTAACAACAAGCTATAAGACAAAAATGAGTCTCAGGGGTAAAGGGTGCAGGTGCTGTGGAGGTGGCTGGTGCTGGAGTGCTTGTCATCAGCTCCTCCAGATGCAGAAGCAGCAGAAGCCCCAGCCCCAGAAGAGCGAGCCCATGCTGCAGAAGCCCCAGCAGAACCAGAGTGAGGGCCAGGGGGCGGGATGGTAGCCCTGTCCCTCTTGCCAGGGCTGGCAGCAGATGGCTGAGGCTTGCTGTGCTTCCGCATGGTTGTGGGGTTGCTGGCTGGCAGGGAGGCTGGCAGGAACCAAGGCTGGCAGGCAGGCTTGCAGGCAGGCTGGCAGGCAGGCTGGCAGGCTGGCAGGAAGGCTGGCAGGAAGGCTGGCACCAAGGCTGGCAGGGAGGCAGGCACCAAGGCTGGCAGGAAGGCTGGCACCAAGGCAGGCAGCAAGGCTGGCAGGCAGACATGAACCAAGGCTGGCAGGAAGGCAAGCAGCAAGGCTGGCAGGCAGGCTGGCTGGCAGCAAGGCTGGCAGGGAGGCTGGCAGCAAGGCTGGTAGCAAGGCTGGCAGCAAGGCTGGCAGGCAGACATGCAGGCAGGGCAGGCAAGGCAGCCAATCCGTCCGGCAGCAGGTCTTTCCTCTGAATGGCGACCTGCTTCCGAGATGCTTCCGTTATATCCGCAGGGCTGACGCAATGCATCCTCCCCGCATGCACAATTAACACCAGGCATCCATTAGGCTTCCGCTGTGCATCCGCTGTGCATCCGCTTCATCCATTCGGCGTCCGTTCTGCATCCGCTGTATCCGTTCCGCATCCACTTCGCTGAGGCCCCCTGGAAGCCCTGCGGTTGCGCCATCCGCTCTCATCCACTTCCATCCGTTGGGCTTCCGTTCCGCATCCACTTTGCATCCGCCCTGCGTCCTCCCCGCGTCCGTGTTATCCGCTCCAGTTATGCAAATTTTTGCCCCTTTTGAGAGTGGATAACAATGGATGGAACATTTTGCTCGTCCGTTGTGTCCTTTTTGCATCCATTGGGCAGTGTGACATGGGCTTTACCAAAGATCTCCCTTCATCATCCATTGGCCTTTCCATCCATAGAACCAATGGTTTCACTGTGCGATTTATCAGGCACTGCAGAATTCTGGTGGAGGTTAGCAACTATTTTAAATTATAAATTTTAGTATGAATTAAAGATAGGAGGGGTTTATTTCAACTGCGTCATAAACTAGGAGATTGTCAATTCTAGTCCTGAATTTGGGCATAAAGGTAGCTGAGTGACTTTGGTCTTTCATCCCTAGAACAAAACCAATGGCAAACCACTTCTGAAAAATTTGAACAAGAAAACTGCAAGGACTTGTTCATATAGTTGCCAGGAGCTACACAAAAGCACACACTCACAAAATCCCTGTTTGGCAAGTATCTCTTTGATTACTGTTCTAAGATATAAGAAATTATTGTGGTAAACATCATGTGCATTTTCATTATTCTTTATGCTTTCTCCCAGCATAGATGGTCTTGCAAGTAGACAAAGTTCTGCTTGACTTTGATTTCCATATATTCAGCTGGGAGAAGCAGTTGTACTTTATTTGCTTGACACTGAGAATAGTCCTCTGTACCATGTGGACTTATGATAAATCAGGGGCCTGTTGCATTCAAGTGATTGTGAGAATATCTGTCCTTCGAATTTCCTGATGAATCATGCTCAACTTAGAAAATACAAGGTTGGGGAGAGTGTATGCCCTGTCTTCTATTCACTTTGAAACCCACACATATTCAAGGAAATACCTGAAGAAGCCTTCTATGTGGAAGGAATGAGCAAAACGTTCATTCATTTTAGATACTGGAAATAAAACCTGCAGAGGTTTGATCTGACAAGAGTTTAGAAAGTGCTGCATGTCAGTTTTATCCCATAGGTCATACCTCTACAGGCATAGTCTAATGCAATCTCCTTACTAGCTGCAACTCTTCACTATGCCTTTCTGCTCCAGGCTGTCTTGGGAGTAATATTTCTAATTCATTTTCACCATGTGGCTTATCATGCTATTTCCTGAAGCTTTTTCTCTATTTGACTCCCACAACTCAGTGATAACCTGTTTTCCTTCTCTATTTACTTTTTTGCAATATTTTTTCTTGCAGAAACTTCTGCCTGAGCTTCTACAGTGGTGGCATTCTCTTTTTAGACACTGTTGTTTCACTTGGTTGACAATTTATAATAGGCAGTGGACTGAGAAGAAGGAGAAATAATCAAGGATATCGAAGTTGGTGGAGCTGTTTCTGGAGATGTGTAGGAAAAGGAGTGGCAGAACCTGAAAATTGACTCAAAAGAGGAATCAGCCAAGAATCTCTACATAGCTACAAATGCATCAAGTCTAACCTCTCTTGAATTCCATTGGCTCTTATCTGGTACCAAGACAGTGCTATTAGTTGAGTAGTTTCTTTTGCAATGATTAATAATAAATCAATTTAATTGGAACCTCCTGTGTGATCTTCTGATCTTTCATGTCTGATGAAACAGAATGATAAGGTAAGGTGTTCAACATTATTCCAAAATTATAAAGAGGAGATGATGGCCCAAGAAAAAAAATATTTTCAATGGTGGAAATGAGATTTTTCTTACTCCATGAATTAGCTCAGAGGGGAACAGAACTTTGACTGCATGAAGGTTTTTTTTATATATGTGGCCTGCAAGATTTCAGAATGAATAGTCCACTAAAATAAGGGAGAATGTGTTTATGCTGTGAGAAAATCTTATAAAGAAAAAAGAAGATTGGAAAAATAATTCAATAATTATTCAGAATAATAATTCAGAAAAAGACTTCAGCATTTTCAAGTATGAATTTGTAAACACTACTTTTCTTCTTTATTCATAGATCCTACACTTTTCTAGAGAGCACGAGACAGCTGAACTTTTGGTACACAGCAGGAAGAATGGATCTCTGCTTCTTATATCTGATTGGCTTCAGAATAAGGGAAGCATTTTTAAGGAAAAAAAACCAGAGCGAATTTTATGTCCAATATTATCCTACCAATTTACTTGTCCCATTTTTATGAACATTCTTTTAATGCTTTGTGTCCATAATCCTTGGGAATTGAAGTAGCCATTGTGATCTGGTTGTTGTGACAGACTGCCAGGAGAGGAAACAAAGTGAAGAAAATACTATTTTGCTCTTCACATTTTTCAATGTTTTTGTTGTTAATAGCCCTTAGAAAAACTGCAATTTTCAGGGGTTACTTTATCTTGGCCTGAAATATATTTACATAATATAGAGGCACCAGAGAATGAGAGGAGGAGATTTTATTTTCCTTTTATTTTCCTGTACCATGAAAGCACAGGTATGCTAACGAACTCAGTAAGCAAGGCAAAAAAAAAGAGAAGGATTAAAAGAATCATTTTTTCCCAAATGACAAATAAGAGATTTGTTGGATCATCTGGTCCACAAAAGGGGAATGTTTTAAAATGAAAACAAGAGAGAATTTGAGAGTTATAGAGTTTGCTTTTCATTTCAGATGAACCCTTTAAGTCTCACTTTGTACAAATGCTAGTCTAGGATAAAACTATGATTGCATAGTTATGATTCAGCACCTTTTAGAAGTTCCATCATTGTCTTATCATGCTATGTGAACTAAGCCATCTTGTTCAACCTTAATATGGCTTTGTTTGGGCATAACAAATGCAAAAACAATAATTGTTAATTTGAATTTATGACTTAGAACACAATTTCTCAAATTTTGCAATTCCTTAGAAAGATAAATTGGTATGACCCTCATCCATGTGTTAAACAATTTCATTGAAAAGAGGGTTGGGAATGAACTCAATATATCACTCATTAACAAAAGTAAGTCTCATAATGCTTTCTTAATTTAGCCTTACTTTTGATCAGCACTATGATAGTCATTTTAAGCTTTTCTCTTACTGTTCAATAAAATGTTTTCCATTTTGAAAGGCTAGAAATTTAAAATATCAGATAAAAATTCCAAACATCATGGATACACAGACATACTTCTACAGTCCTTTCAGACTATGGATATATTATTATATGCCATGCTGTAAATCACCAGCTGGAGACAAACCATTTGCCAAACAAATGGTTGGATGGCTAGGGCAGACAATAGATCCATGGCTTACCTCTCTTCCAAAAACGTGCTGTGGGCTTTGATACCTGGTTTGTCTGAGCAGAACAATTGCATATCTGCTCAGAAAACATGAGAATAGCTTTTGACAACTGCCTACATAATCCTGATTGTGCTTACAATTTGATGTTTTGCTGTGTTCCACACTTTGAAAAGTTCTGACGCGGAAACTGCAAATCTAACGACGCACACTCCTTGAGATTTAAAGATGGAAATATAACTACAGAGAAATACAGAAATGACCTTGGAGAGAGAGCAATTAGCCAAACATGTTTTAAGTTATAACAACTTGGCATATTCTTTCATTGGCCTGTCTCCCTTTCAGGCAACCTATTGTTTCTAATTTGCATTTTGCCTTTGAGAACTCCTGTATCTACTCTTCCTGGTGCCTTGGACTTCCTATAGGAGTTAATAGGCTATTCAGCTTCTCTTAAAAGAACAGCGATATTTGTCTGCCTACAGGTGGGCAGTAGACACACAAATGAAAGGGTACCAAGGCTGAATTTGGTGTGGCTTTAAATTAAGTTTTTTGTTTTCAGCCTTGATCCTCCAAAAGCTGAACTGAGACTCTATTGACTTCTTAACAGATTAATATAATAACATTTGTTTAAAATGACCTGCATCAATTAATATTCATCCAGATTTCCATCAATCACGACTTATGATTGAAGAACATTTTATAATCTAAAATGGCTCCTCATCCTCCTCTATTCTGGTTAATGGGGAAAATATTAAGTAGAATCTATTCTAAATGTGTGGTAAATTATTGAGTTATCTGATTCATAAGAACAGCTATCCTAAATTGAAGAGATCAGAGGAAAGTGCAGTAGACATTCATGTTGTCTACCTTTTACATCAGTTTCATGTAAAATGTCCAGTAATGCCCCGTCTGCTTCACTATGAAGTGAAGGTGAGTCCTGTAATGAAGAGGATGCTGTGCTTCTCAGCAGGGTAGAACAGAACAGACTAGAGAGGAGGTTATCCAGCTCCATCTATTTCTGTGCTGCAGGATTTGCCTGACTGATTTGGGGAGTGCAAAGTGAGAATGGAAGAACTCAATCCATGAGACCTAAGAAAAATTCAGCTGTCCCTTGGACAGATCTGCTGGTATAACCAGTTCTCAGTTGATTTTCAAAAGTTCAGGAGTGATGAAGCTGACCTCATCTCTAGGAAGAGAAGATTCCACAATGTGGGTGCCACAGAAGAAAAAGGCCTACCACGTGGGCCTTTCAAAATTAGTTCCCTGGACAATGGAGCCTGTAACAGGTTCGTTCTGTTGGATATGGTGTGACAGGTAGATGAAATTGGGAAAAGGCATTTTTATAGAGCTATTGCATGAAGATGGGCAGATCAAGCATCTAGTTCATTTCCATAATGCCTTTCCAGAGTTTTGATGTGTGGAGGAAGGAAGGCTGAGCCTTATGGGGGAAGTAATGATGGGAACCATAGGGTCAACCTTGAAAAACAGTTATATAATATAATATAAGTCCAGGACAGGAAGAAAACATGAAGAAATCAAATTAACTCTGCCTTAATTTTTCTAAATATTAGAGAGGGGGGTGGGAAATGCTGTTGTGCTTCCAAGATAATGTGTTGCTCTATATTGATATAGCTTAATTTAATAAACAGAGTTCCTATATCAGTTTTGGAGGAAATTTCTTGGTCTGAGGGACCCTGAAGGTCTAACAATAAGTGTCTGGAGGCAAGGGCAAATGGGAAAATGGTAAAACATTCCTCACAATGTCACCACACACACTCACCTCTTTACATCCTTGCATACAGTGTTATGACATAAGTAGAAAAGATCAGAGTTTTGACAAGACATTGCAATACATGTTAGTATGAATATAGGTTCATTTAACTGTGAATAAAAGACCAAGATAAATCATGCAGATATACAGTACACACTTATTGCCCTGGAAATAGGAATTTCCATTCATCTTTCCTATCACCATATCCTTATCCTTCCTTTCTCTTCCTCTTAATAAACATTCCTAACTATGATACCAGTATAAGCCAAATCCAAAGAATAATAGCATTTTGGATGCAGGGAGATCTGCAGCACTATATGACTGAACTAGGGAAAAGTTTGGGTTGATTTTCATCACAAATCACATCACAAACTGTAATCTCAAACTGACACCTGTACAGCCACTATTCAAACTGCAATTATGCTAAGGATAATGAATGTTATATTTGAAAAATACAGTGCATTTCCCAGGCATTGTCAGCCTTCAAGATCTTCTACTATCACTTTGCATCTTTCGGCTGCCATAAGTAACGGGGGGAAGGGGAGGTAG